>JAQNCB010000005.1:2483483-2494824 GCA_030068295.1 Euristhmus nudiceps | reverse complement strand
CTCTCTCTCTCCCCCCCTCTCTCTCTCTGTTCCCCGAAACTCCCTGTCAGTTGCATTGTGGTGTTCAGATACTCTATTGTGTTAAAACCCCAATCAATCAATCAATCAATCAATCAATCAATCAATCAATCAATCAATCAATCAATATGAAATCACTTGCTGAGCTACTGATCTTCCAGATAAATTCTGTGAATAAAAAAGTGATAAAAATGGTTGTGCTTTTTCTCTGCAGTGGTTCTGGTACTTTTTCTTTTAATTAGATGTGTAGAGCAACTACCTACTGAAACCACCGTGTTGTTTCCAAACCTTAAGGCTCTGATGTCCAGAGATTAAGATTCAGGTTACAAAGATTCGGATCCAGGTTCTGAAATTTAAGTTTCTAGTTTCAAAGATCAAGATTTAGGTACCAGAGGTTAAGACTCCAGTTCCAGGGTTTAAGATTAGAGTTTCAGAGGTTAAGATTCTGGTCGCAGAGGGTAAGACGTGGGTTCCATACATGAGGATTCTGGTTTCAAGGTTACGATTCTGCTTCCAGAGGTAAAGACTCGGGTTCTGGAGTCCTGCCACATTTTTCACATCGTGATGTAATATATCTTTCAAAAATGGTTTTGAGAGTGTTTAACCATTTTTATAATGATTTCGCCATCGCTCTGTACACACTTCCTGTTCCATGTTAGAAAAACCTCAAGTGCAAAACCAGAGAACCGAAGAACTTGGCTGATTTTGGGGCAACATTTGATGTGTTCTCGCTGTTCTTGTAACGATGTTGCTTCATCCCTGAAATATTATTGAATTATTTCAACATCGCCTTCATGAATTAAGTCCCGCATGATCACATGGATGCTTTTATTTTTGCACTTTGATTCTCAACCGGTGTGACAACATCCATGTTATTTTTCACCCAGACAGTGTGTGTGTGTGTGTGTGTGTGTGTGTGTGTGTGTACGTCAAGGTGCCATGTTCTGAGATGATGGCGTCACTGTGTAAGAATGAAGCAGATCAGATGACTGAATATACATGAGATAGTCCAGCTCCACCTGTCAGTATTCAGGATTCAGACAATGTGAAGACTGCGAGCTTGGCTTTAGTTTGAGTTCATGCACCAGTGTGTGAGTGTGTGTGTGTGTGTGTGTTTTTGGCACTGTCTTTCTTCTTGATACCCAGCCAGCAGGCCAGCACTCCATCAATGGCCTTCCTGCTGAGAAATTCAGCAGGACATGAGAAGAGAGAG
The DNA here is from genome assembly GCA_030068295.1 of Euristhmus nudiceps. Classification (NCBI taxonomy): domain Eukaryota; kingdom Metazoa; phylum Chordata; class Actinopteri; order Siluriformes; family Plotosidae; genus Euristhmus; species Euristhmus nudiceps. Next base: position 2,493,593 of record JAQNCB010000005.1, on the reverse strand, counting down.
AGAGAGAGAGAGAGAGAGAGAGAGAGAGAGAGAGAGAGAGAGAGAGAGAGAGAGAGAATGGGAAACACATGTTAGGAGGATAAGTGGAAGGGCAGCACTGACACTCTTTCTCAATAACACCCCCCCTCCCGATCATGCTCACCCGAACAGTGTGTCTTGGTTTGTCCTGAATGCCCACAGTGGGGCATACGTATTGGGCAGACGTAGCTTTATACAAATCTACTATAACAACATACTTAGTTCTATTCACGAATTGTGTGCTAAGCCTGCTGTCTGTGTCCCGTGCCGTAGGGTATTCACGTAATTCCAACAGCGTGTCTCCACGTGGCTACGTGCCCAGCTCCACGCCTCAGCAGTCCAACTACAACACCATCACCTCCACCATGAACGGCTACGGAGCCGCTGGCATGACCAACCTTGGAGTGCCGGGTTCACCCAGCTTCCTCAATGGATCCACTGCCAACTCGCCCTACGCAAGTGAGTCAACATGTGCAGATATTTACATCGTCCACCTGTCCAGGTGTCACCATGGTCGGCTAGTAGTTTTCCTGTACAGGTACCTCTATAAGCTACCTGTCAAGGCGTTGCCATTGGTAACTGGTAGTCTTTCCTGTTCAGGTGCTTCTCTAGTTTACCTCTCAAGGTGTGAGCATGATCAACTGGTAGTTTTTTGTACAGGTGCTCCTATTGTTGACCTGTCAAGGTGTTGCCATAGTTAACTGGTAGTTTTTCCTGTACAGGTACTTGTATAGTTTACCTGTCAAGATGTTGCCATGGTCAACTGGTAGTTATTCCTGTACAGATGTTTCTATTGTTGACCTGTCAAGGTGTTGCCTTAGTTAACTGGTAGTTTTTTCTGTACAGGTACTTGTATAGTTTACCTGTCAAGGTGTTGCCAGAGTTAATGGGTAGTTTTTCCTGTACAGGTACTTGTATAGTGCACCTGTCAAGGTGTTGCATAGATAACTGGTAGTTTTTCCTGTACATATGTTTCTATAGTCTACCTGTCAAGGTGTTGCCAGAGTTAACTGGTTGTTTTCCCTGTACAGGTGTTTTTTTTTAGTTTACCTGTCAAGTTGTTGCCATGGTAAGTTGGTAATTTTCCTGTACAGGTGTTTTTTTTATAGTCTACCTGCCAAGGTGTTGCCATGGTAAACTGCTATTTATTTCTGAAACAGGTGTTTCTATAGTCTACTTGTTTAGATGTCGTCGTCGTCTATCGATAGTGTTCCGAAGCAAGCAGTTCTGTAGTTGCCATAGTTAGCTGGTAGTACTGTTTATTGACTGGATGTTGGCATGTAGATTTTGGTGGTACCATTTCTATGCCGGTGTTTTAAGGGATACCACAACAGTTATTTCTGTAGACTGTCTGGTAAGTGCTGGAAGTCTTTACCTGTTTACCTCTCCAGGTGGAGTTGTGATGTATCAGTCATTTGCAGATCCGTGTCTTGATTTTTGTATCGCTGCCATTTCTGCTATTCTTAGTCAGCTGACTCAGCGTAGATAGTTTGGAACGAAGCTGTTGTCTAACTGGTCCCTAGAAGTCGGAGAGATAGTTTCACCTTTGAAACAAAGCCTCGCCATGATTAACTCCTGCCACTCATGCCCATCTTTCTCCTCGTCCTCATCCTCATCCTCACTAACATATTAACATGGATCTCCTCTCACGTTGCTTAATAACGTCGCCGTTTTTACATCAGTGGCATAAAATTCAAACGACATGCTTCTCCCGAGGGACGGGGGTGTATTTCATCATGTATTTTATTTACACGACTCGTGTTTCATTTGATTGGAATGTGGTTGGGAGTCACGGCGGCGAGCAAAGTGACAGGGATTTTATTTCAGTGGCTTTTAGAGCAAGGAAGGAAGGACATCTTGGCTCGGGAAAAAGACTTTGCATTTTTAAGGAAGAATACGGTCTCGGCTAGTCCGTGTTCTCCGTGAGTCAATTCATGAGGCTGTTGTTGTTGTTGTTGATTTTTAAGAACATGACAATGCATGTTTGGTGTCCTGCTTTTTTCTGTTCTTTCATCTGTGTGTGTGTGTGTGTGTGTGTGTGTGTGTGTGTGTGTGTGAAAAGCCTTTTTTTATGACTGCTGTGATAAATACAAAGCTATTCCTGAATAGTTGTGTGTGATGATTTCTCAAAGATGTAACTTATGGTTTATGTAAGTTATGGATCAACTTTGCCATTCCGGTAGCATCCTCTCGCATCCCCATCCTCCTTCTCCCTTCCAGCCGTCCCTTTGTACTTCATCCGGGCACCTAACAACCAGCATGAGCATCCTGCCCATCACCTTCTCACTCACTCAATCACCTCTCTGTGTGTGTGTGTGTGTGTGTGTGTGTGTGTGTGTGTGTGTGTGTGTGTGTGTGTGTGTGTGTGAGGAGGATACATGCATGCGTCCCTTCACTTTCATATTTCTTCATCATCATCATCATCATCATCATCATCATCATCATCATCATCTTTTTTTTTGCCTTTTCTTTTTTGCATTCTTCAAATCTCCCCTCTCCCCCATCACTTCCTCTTCCTCATTCTCTCCTGTTCATATGATCTCTGCAGTCAAACAGAAGAGCGCCTTCGCCCCCGTCGTGCGGCCTCAGACCTCCCCGCCCCCCACCTGCACCAGCACCAATGGGAGCAGCCTACAGGGTGAGCACCCCGCCCCTCTCCTGCCTCTCAGCCAATGAGAACGATCCGAAAACACCTAGGTTTTATCGTCCTAATCAACAAAAATGAATCAAATCAGACAAAAGTGCACCGTACAGAAAAATTCAAGGTCAAAGTTGATCCATAACTATGAGATTTGTCATTGTAATAGGGTTTGATGTTTATGAATAAAATATGTATATATATATATATTTTTTTTTTATTTTCTTGAGAACATTATTTTAATTTTCAAGGTTAATTCTGATCCATAACCGTACACTATTATTGTGACGAGTTTAAGTTACGAGTTTAACTTAGTAACCATAATATCATTTTTATTTATTATAATTGATTTTTTTTTTACATTCCAACTGAATTATTTAGAGTAAAAATTATCCATAAACAAAAATTTCTTGCACTTTATTCCTGAAAAAAATCTCTTGTGCAAAAACAATACTAGAGTACAGAAAAGGGTCGTAATAAAACCTAATATACATCTAATTTCATTAAAAAATATATAAACATAAAATAATGAAAATGAAACAAACACTTACAATATATTATATTTTATGGATGTTAAATACTTGATAAAAATTTGCAAGGAAATATTTATCCATAATTAACAAAAAAGGAGAGGTAAAACAACAACAACAACAACAACAACACATAGGTTTATTACAAATTTTTAAATTATTTTTGTTACTTTAAATAACTTCAATATTTAATTTTTTTAATTTACCCAAAAATATTTTTTTGACATGATTTGATATGATAGAACGTAATTAAGCGTAAAACATTTTTAAAAATGTCCATTTGGTAAAAAACATCAAAAAATGAAAAGTTACATTCAAAATATTTCTAACAAGTTAAAAATAAAAATAACAAACAAGCAACTGATGCAGTATAAGTGGTTTCACCCAAACAAACTGTTTTATTTTTTATTATGTCTGATTTTATGACTTTTACATGATCTCAGACGATATATAATGCAATTTTATATATATATATATATATGTATATATAATGACTAAAATGAAATGTACATTATTCTCTGTAACTCTAAGTTTTGTGCTCGTGCAGTCATCAGACACATTTAATCTGGATTTGGATCTGCAGTTTCTATATATATATATACTCTGCTCTGCATGCAAGTGTATGGAGCACTGTTTAGCAGCATTTTGCTACAATCTTGCACGATTATATATAAATATATACAGGGTGTCCCCAAAAAAATGTATACACACATTAAATAATTGTAAACTTGATGTTTATTATAATTTGAATAATTTTCAACATGTAAAAGAATTTACAAATATCATTGTATTGTCTTGTTGCTGCCTGTTCTCAAACTGATATCCGTTGTGGTCCGGACACTGCAAAGAAAAAAAAAACCAATTGAGTTATCAGCTGCTAAAATGTGTGTACATTTTGTTGGGAGTGTGTGTAGGTTATGATAGTGTGTAGTATGTGATAGAATATGAATGATGTATCGAGGTATTAGGAATGTGTTGCTGGATGCTGATTGTGTTTGGGTTTTGTTTTGCAGCCATGGCGGGTCTCATCGTCCCTCCCATGTGAAGCCGAAGTTTGCGCTCATTGAGCTTCTCCTGATGAATAGAAAACTCCAAGATTCTCAAGAACTCACGACTCAACAGCATCTTAGTAAATATCCTATCATCATCATCATCATCATCATCATCATCATCATCATCATCATCATCATCATCATCAAATGGAGGAGCGTTTTTTTGTCTGTTTGTTTTTGTTTTTTTTTAAACAAGGAGCTTTTTCCACATCCTGGACATCCTGGACAAATAAAATGACCGAAAAAAAAGTCTTTTGTTTCTATTTTCTGTCGGATCGAGTCCCCTTTTATTACCATCTTCTGGAATGTTCCCGTGTTGTGAAGAACGACACCCAACTGCGAAAGGCAGCTCGATTTCAGGATTTGAGAAGATTTGATTGATTTCAGTGCGAAATCATGAACAGCCTGGAAACACGTAGCTGTGAACATCGACTCGGCTCGGATCCAGACTGTCGATTTGCATGCGGCGCGGACCTTCCTTCATTTCGGTTCTTCACCAAGAACTTCATCATGTAATGATGGAGCGATCTCGGCAGCCGGGGGAAGTACACTCAGTAAAAAAAGTGGCGAGAAAAGAGAAAACCTGTAAGCGCTAACTTCTTCCCTGCTTCTCATGCTAACAGTGCTCGGATGAAATCTTGCCAACATAAATTTCTACAATGTGATCCATTTTCTACCATTGAAATCATTTCGAGGACGTTGTAACGAACCTGATACAGATGCACAACAGCTGGGTTGAGCAGAAAGATTTGAAGAAATCAGCTGGGGGTTTTTTGTTTGTTTTTTTAGAACGACGAGTTGACGAGTGTGTAGGTACGTTAGAGTCGCAGGTGTGTGGATCGCTAGATTTAATCCAGGAATGCTTTCTGCAACTTTATTCACATTTAGGTACCAGACATTATTCTTGAATTACTTGTGAATTTTTTTGTATGTATTTATAAAAAAAAAGTATGTTTGGAGATTTCTTTGGTGATTTAGGCCTGAATTATAGTATCACATATCTCTTGATGTCTTAATACCTTTTAGATCTTGTAAAAAGTGTGAAAAGTCAACCTTTTTTTTTCTTTGTAAAAACAAAACAAAAAACATCTAAAAATTCCACATCTGATCACCCTTTTTTTTTAAAGCAGGATGTTCTCTCCAACACTTTTGTAAAAAAAAAAAAAAGAGACACTTTTTATTTTTAATGTGTATTTAACTTTTTTTCCTTTTTTGTAAACAGCATTTTCGCCTTCTTCGTCCTGTGAGATCTTGTGATAAAAACTGTGTACGTTCATCGTTCTTTCTAGCTGCGCTGTTTTCATTATGGCACTTACAAGAGCAATGTTTCCTCGGAAAAAAAAATTTGTTCAAACACAAAAATGTGGTAATACAAGAAAAAAAACAGCTCCAGAAATATGCACCGGAACATGTATACTCTCACACATCGTGTTAGTTCATTCCGTTTGTGATGACTCAGGTGAAGGATCGCTCATCATGTGATATTTCGGAAATGTTTTCATGTGCTAAGTTTTAAGGGTACATCAGGACTCCTCATCGTGAAAACTTCAGGTGACGGGATTTAAGTAGTTTTAGGAAAAAAACGTCAAAATTTTTACAGTGAAGTCAGTTTTTTTCTGAAATGTTGTGCCGCTTTACTATGATGGCTCAATTCCCGAAAGTTAACAGGTGGCTAAAAATATTTCCAGACATTGTTGAAAATGTTAAACCCCCAAAAACTACATAAATAATAAATATTTGACACATTTTTCAGGAAATTATCCAGCTGTTTGTAACATGTGCTGTTTTTATTCTGAGAATGATTCCACACAACCTGCATTTATCACAAACTCTCCAGTTTTAATGCAAAGTTCAGAATACAGACTGAAAGATGTGCAATGCTAAATTATAACGTTCTTTCAGGTTTTTTGGCAAGTTTAAACATTTTTTTTGAAAGATGAACAAACAAGTTTCTTTCGTCCTGCAGAAACATCACATTTCTTCCACTGGGTACATATGGAGCCTCTGAGGTGACATTGTTGTTGTTATTTTTTGTCATAGTCATAAATTAGCATAACATGGAACAAATTAGCCACAAATTGTACAACAGCAAATTATCAGATTTATAACCATGTGAAAAGTTGAACTTTATCACATCACTTCACTTTCATTAATCAACTAAAAACAAAAATTCAAAAATTTACTGTTAAATGTTGCCTCATACAAGATTACACCCAAGTGTTAGATAAGATTATCAATCGTCTTCATGATTGCATTCTTCTGTCTACTGTATAATTTTATAATTTTTTATCTGAAAATGATATCTTTAATAGATTAAATTGAGGAGACAATACCATTATGTAGTTCCCAACACTTATCATTATTATTCTTATTAATATAATTCCTTTATATTCGACATTCAGGAAACCATCTATAGACTGTCTGGAAAATTTTATCAACAGATGCTCAAGGAATGGAAACTAGAGATGAGCGATGAACCGAGAGACGCTCGAGACATCACGTCCTCGAAAATAGTGAAATCTTTGAGTGTCGAACCAACATTATAAGGAATAAAGAATCGAAGGGTTGCCATGAAAATTCCATAAAAATAAAATGTTGAGAGCGATCATTTACACCAAAAATGCAAAGACACCCCCTGCGTTGGGCAACCAAAAAATTCCCAGGGTACAGATTGTAAATTTCAGATCAAAATGACTTCATTTCAATCGAATGCAAACGTACAGCTGTGGCTTCGTCCATTAAATATACACAATTGCTCTTCTGCCCAATCAGAATCCAGAATTCAACATTGGCTTGGTAACAGATGACATAGCGTATAAATATTGGGTCACATGACAGGTTTGTTGACATTTATAGATATTTATTGTGTGTCTGAGTCGAACTTGCCAATGGAGTCTTGAGCAAAGTGAACTCTAATCAAGTCCTTTAGGATATTTTAGTTTAATTCATTCATTTTTATTCTTTTAACATTGATCTCAGTGGGTGAAGCCTGGGTAAGAAACCTGTTCTTCAGTGAACTGTAGTTTGAAGGTAGTTTGAATGTACGAGGTTACAGTCGCACCAAGCAGCAGAATTCAAACCTAGCTTCAAGTTATGAACTAAAACATTTCTATTTGGATTGGCGACATCAGCCATAAACAGAACAACCTGCAAATTCTGTTATAAAAGTGTATTTTTATTGGAATTTACGCACATTTTGTTTAAATTTTATTCTGTACAAAGTAATAAAAGCGAAGATATAACAGTTATAAATAACATACATGGAGACATTTTATCTCGGGGACTGCTCAGAGATATCCACCTCTCCTGAGGTGAATAATGATTTCACTATTGTATATACCACATGGAAGCATAAGAAAAGCAAAAATAGTTTTAATTAAACTTAAATTTGGTTTTAAAATGTAACACTAATAGCATTTTAAATTTAAACACTGTCCAGTTTGCAGGGTGGATAATATCTGTTATCCTGAGATAACAAACCAATCAGATGCTGAGATAAGTAATTTGTCACAGTTGTCATAGAGACAGATGTTGGATCGATCACCTGTTGTGCTAACATTTCCGCTAATCCTCGTAGCCCTTCGACATCAAAAACCATAGAAAATGCCTCTAGAAGATGCAATTTCCCCGTTTGTATGCAATTTCTCTGTTTGTGGGACGAATAAAGGATTATCTTATCTTATCTTATCTTAACATGGGAATTTTCAATGATCCGAATGGCGGCTCGGAGCATAAACAGTAAAAAGCAGCGGTTCTTTTTTTTCCTATTATTCCATTGACGTGTATTTCGGTCAGAGCAGTCACTGGTGATGGGACAGTTAGCTGGCGAGCTTTAACTTGCCAACAAAAGTCAGATATGGAGGCACTTGTTGGGTGTTGCTGTGCTCGGTATCGCGGAGGTCAAGACTTGATTTTCTGTGAACTTATTGTTCCACTTTGTCCATTGAGATCAACATGCAGAATAACGCAAATCATTCCAGTTATAAATCCAAAGCTATTTATTTGACCGGGATTTTTTACAGATGGTATCGAATACAGGTTTTTATTCGCATGACGTTGTACGACTCCGAGGAGGCGTTTTAACCTGAACGCTAATGGTGCAGGAATAAATAAATATATGTACAGGTCAGTTTAGTGTAATGTAAATTCCTACAAAAAGATTAGAGTGCGTTGATGAGTGAGGACATAAAATATATCTTTAAAAAAAGGACTGATTTTGCCTTTAAATCGCTCGACGAGAGGAATGAAGTCATCACCTTTTCTGTTCTGTACGTGTGAAAAGACGTCTTATGTTAAATATCACATCTTGAGCCATTATAAAAATAACACAACTTCAGTCTCTCTCTCTCTCTCTCTCTCTCTCTCTCTCTCTCTCTCTCTCTCTCTCACACACACACACACACACACACACTTCGTGTCTATTCTGTCATCGTGTTGCGTTTTTTTTCAAGGTGTTTAACGCCAGCTTTCCTTTCCCTGTTCATTTCCCGTTGTTGAAAGGATAGAGGTACTGCTTTCTGATCTTTGTGAAATATTGAAATATATTGAAAGTATATCAAAAAGCACAATGTTTAATTAATTAATGTCTTTAGAACCGAGGAGAACCCTTTCGTCTCCTCTCACACATAAATGTGCTGTACATAAATGCATGTTTTTTCCTTCCTTTTCCCCTCTGTGATACTGTGGTTTTTGTACAGAAACAGACTAATAAAGATTACATTTGGCTTGAAAAACAAACAAACAAACAAGAACCCCTGACCCTATCTGTGTGTGTGTGTGTGTGTGTGTGTGTGTGTGTGTGTGTGTGTGTGTGTGTTGTTGTTGTTATTGTTGTTGTTGTTGTTTGAAACGGTTGCATTAATGACAGCAATAACAGCGATGAGATGGTTTATTTTTATAGCCGCATTTAACAAACCCGTTAAATCAAATATGAGGAGATAAAACATTAAAACATGAGACGGAGAAAAAAACAGTAATAAGGCAATAAAAAAAACCTAAAATAACTAATTAAATGCAATTTAATTTGATCATGATCTCAACCATTGTAATAAAAAAGTGAGAGAAACAATATTAGGGGGGAAGTAATTTTAAAAAATTAGCGCTGTTTAATTTAATACGCAGGTTTTTTTGAAGGCACAGAGGCTTTTATTCTGAAAAACTGCCATCATGTTGCCATGGGAACGAAAATCACAGAAAAACGGACATTAAAGTAGAAAATTGCGTGCATAAATATAAATATATAACAATTATAAAGTAAGAAAACATGAGTAAAAGTTAAAACAAAGATTGAGACCTAAAGAGCTGAGATATTAAAATAATAATCATACAAATATCAGACAAAAACACAAATAAACAAACAAACAAAAATGCAGGACAAATAAAAAGTAACATTTTTTTGGATTGACTGTATTCATCCCACAAGGGAAATTATTGCATCTGCATTTAACCCATAGAAAGTGAGCAAACACACACAAACACACACACACACACACACACACACACACACACACACACACACACACACACACACACACCTCGAGAGCAGTTGGGGGTTCGGTGCTTTGCTCAAGGGCACTTCAGCCATGAAGGTGGAGCTCACTCCCTCATCACCATTTTTCCTGCTGGTTCAGAACTCGAACCAGCAACCTTTAGGTCCCAAAGCCACTTCTCTTACCATTAGGCAACAGCTGCTCCGTGAGATGTATGTTTTTTTATTGTTTGCTTGTTTGTGTTTGTTTTTCTTTTGTTTTATTAAACTTTTAAGAGCATATACGATTTAAGAAAGAGAGGGGTGAAGAGAAAGAGAGAGAGAGAGAGAGAGAGAGAGAGAGAGAGAGAGAGAGAGAGAGAGAGAGAGAGAGAGAGAGAGAAA
>JAQNCB010000005.1:2410992-2424211 GCA_030068295.1 Euristhmus nudiceps | reverse complement strand
ATCACGATCAAGGAGGCGTGGCCATGTAATCATCAGTGTTGGTGAATCACGGTCATGGAGGTGTGGCCATGTAATCATCAGTGTTGGTGAATCACGGTCATGGAGGTGTGGCCATGTAATTATCAGTGTTGGTGAATCACGGTCATGGAGGCGTGGCCATATACTTGCCAGTTTTGCTGAAGGTGTGGCCTGTGTAGCGTTTCAATCACAGTGATAGAGGCGTAGTCCATATGCTGATTAGTTTTTGTGAAGAAGGTGTCGGCTTTGGGCTTGTCAGTCATTGTGATGAAGGTGTGGCCTTCATGTTTCTCAGTCGGAGTGACAGAGGTGTGGCCTATGTGCTTGTCAATCAAAATAATGAAGGTGTGGCCTATATGTGTGTCAGTTTTATTGAAGCGATGGGGCTTGATGATGCTTTGTGTTTTCTGAGCTTGAAAGTCGACCACCGTATGCATCTCACATAGGTGTGTGTGTGTGTGTGTGTGTGTGTGTGTGTGTGTGTGAGAGATGAAAAAGTAAAGCAGCGATTTCATGGTAATTATTTTTTCCCTCGTCGCTGTAACACTTGTCTGCTGCAGATAGGTTAATTAATTACTGCTGGAGTTTAGTGACAGTGCATGAAGAAGAAGCTGCTGAAACGAGATTCACACCTCCGTCTCTCTCCCTCTCTCCATTTCTCTGTCTGACTCCCTCTCTCTCACCTTCTCGTCCTCCTTTCTTCCCGCCGCCTCGACTCTGAGCCGTACACAAAGGCAGGCAGCGTGGAGAAGAGATAAAACAGAGAAACGGTAGATAAATGCCCATTGTCACTCGAGCTGTTTATTTACTTGTTGGACCCGCACTCGTTTATTGTTGCTAATTGTATCCTTCCTTTGTGAAGATGCCATTTTTCTGTCCGACATCTCTTGAATTGTTTTCCTCTTTTCTGCCTTGAAAGACTCCGCTGAGATATTTCACTCATCTTTCTATTCGCCAAAAATAAAATTCTCTTTGCGAAACATTTTGGGGATGATGGCGTTTCCTGTGCTTGCCTGGGTGGGTTACCTCCAGGTACGCCGGTTTCCTCGGACAGTACTCGCTGCTCCAAACTGACCTCAGGTGTGAGCGTGTGTATGGTTGTGTGTGTGTTGGCTCTGTGATGGACCGGTGATCTGTTCAGTTTATATATATATATATATATAAACACAATTTACATTTTTTTAAACAAAGAACAGCTAAATTTATTTTTCTAGTTTGAAATTTTTTACTTTTATTACCTTTTTAAATAATTTTAACAATAATTTACCTAAACCCTGTGTGTATAAAAAAATTAAATATGTAACAGATGTAATAAATATTCTAAAAATATTTTAGCCACTCCCACATTGATCTTTATTTATTTGCTTTTTAAATGATTGTGACTTTATTTCGTGTAAGCAATCCTCTCAATTTGTTTTTTCTTGATTATTATAAAGCAGCACTTAGTTAAGAGTTAATAAGTAAATGGAGTAATTAGTTAATAATAAGTGTGAGTTAATAGTGTGTACCTTGTGTGTATTATTAATTAGCTTGTGCTCGAAATTGTTATTTTTGGAAACGTGAAACAGAAAGTGAATATCTGCTCGATGTTTGTTATTAGGATGTTATTCATATGATTTTGTATCATGCGATGTATCTCATCATGTAACTTAATATCATACTCATCAGACACCGTTTTAACCAGAATGAGCCACTAATAATTTTGTAACTCAAACAGGTCATCCCAATCCACCACCCCGTGCACTTCTGCAACTCTTTACATTCCGTATTTCACCCTGAAAATCACATCCAGATGTTGTCGTCGCTTTCCTACCAGCGCAATTCCCAGCGAGCGAATGGAACGTGACACTTTCTCTGGAAAATACCACAAAACTCACGAGCAAATGTAAAGCTATTTCCTTTCATAAATTCTTTGGCGTACCCTCATGTATGGATGTTTTAACGGTGAGTTGCAGTAAATCGCAGACTGACAGCCACCACTGGGCAGAGCCGGGTGTGTGTGCTGATTGCCCACCATGCTGGTGAGTGTGTAGTTCTTCCTCCAGGCCTGTTGGTGGACCACACGTTCTTCTGGTGAGAAACACAACATCTTCAGTAACGATTTAAGACATCACTCATGATGGTGTCCATGTTTGATCTTTGAATACATGAGTGACGTTTGGTAGATAAGTTCCCGAGAGGCCTAAGGGATGACGTCGTTATCGTTGTGGACTTCCGGAGAACAATTTACCCGGAGAGCTTTAGAATTTGAGGGCACTTCAGTTTCTGAATTATTACTAAGAAAAATTCGGAACTGTGAAAGCTGCACCAAGCTTTGTTGGTGGTCCCTTGGGGAAGCAATAAAGGTTCGACATAGAAACCAATAATAGAATGCTGTTCATTCAGAAAAACTTTTTTTTTTCTGGAGAACCTCCATAAGCTTGTATGTAGAAACATTTTTGAGAGAGAAATTGTCATATAATTTATTGTCACATTAACACTTAAAGAACCCTTGAAGAATTCTTACAGCTTCTTGAGTTGTCCCGATGGGCTTGAGGGAGCCTTTACACACTTTACATGGAACCAGACAACAAAGGGTTTTCTCATTAATAAGGGGAGAATAGGTTTATTACAGGAACCCTTGAGTCTCCTTTCACGGTTCTTTGGTCGTCCATCTGAAAAACTCATGATGAAGCCAATCAAAGACGGTTTGCATTTCAAAGACTTCCTTGTAAAAAACCTTTTTAAAGATAAGAGCCATTAATACCACTTAACCTTGAAAGGTTTGTGCTGAACTACCCCTACTATAGTGAAGACCTTATGTATAAGGTAATTGGAAAACTGCAGATATTTATTGATTGATTAATTTCTAATTGTTTGGCGGAAAAGGTCTGACATGGTATGAGTTTGGGGTTCTGGTCCTGGTGAGGCCTGGCAGGTTTATTTTAGCAGGGTATGAAGACCCTTGCCTTTCGAAGCTCACTCAGTTGATCCAGTGCTTTCATTGTTTCTTTAATTGTTTGTGGAAATGGGTATAAACTGGACTTGCTGGTTTCCTTGTAACTAACGTATTAAGTAAGACTATAATGACCAACCTGTTTTTTGTTTTTTTTTCCAGACAGCACTGTCCTCCATTTTGCCTCCAAATCCACTGCACATGTTCTTTCATCCCTTAAACCAGGAAGCAATCCATCGCAGTCTTTTAAAAACTCCAGTGTTTGAATTAAGTTATTAAAAAGGGCCGGTGTTGGGTCCGCTACCTTTCTCTAGATTCCCTTTCTGTTATAAATCTTTATGCATTTTTCCTCTTTTACGTTTCCGCTCACAAACCTGGTGCACATGTTCATAAATTACAAGCTTTAAATGCCGTTTTGGGTCGAGACACAGTATTAAATTTGCTTGTTGGACCGCTGCCGCCATTACAGCGTTCGACCTCTCATAAATACACACCTCTTCAATCGGCACAACGGAATATGACATCATTTCCCCGAGAAGAGATCAAAGGTGAGCGTGGGCTCTGCGTTCGGCTTATTTTTTTATAATTTTTTTTTTGTTTAGCGTTGAGCTAATTGTGTGCCACGTTCGAGAAGCTCCCCGAGGTTTACGAGCGGTGTTTTTTTGGACCACACCAAGTCTGTGGAACACGCGAAGACTGGGATTAGTGTGAAATTGTGTTTGAGAGGAATGATGGCGTTTGAAAGCGGCACGTGACTACAAAAGTGCAGTAATCCTCTTGCGGTAAACCTGAGGCCGGTATTTGCTCAGCTCAATTTGTCTAATGAGCGCCTGTGCCATTTCCTCCGCTGCTTTATTTCCATTCCCATCTGTTTATACACACCTGCCATCAAGAGAGATCTGCAAGTATGGGAACGGCTTTTCCAGACTCCATTTCCATCAGTGTGGTTGATATCGACATGATATGAGTTTAGATGCTGTGCCGCCTGTGATGGAGATCAGAAACAAATATACTTCGAATTAAATCCTTTAGAAATATTTCTGCTGTGTTCAAATATGTTTCATTCGTCTTACCGAGTTCAGCACTTTCAATGGCTGTTGCACGTTCAGCCAATGCTTGTGTGAGTTTCCTCTGAGTACTCCGGTTTCCTCCCAATACCCAAAGACATGCACATTAATCTAAGTGGACTGTTCAAATTGCCCCTAAGTGTGAATGTGACTGGTTGTGTGTGTGGTGGCTCTGTGATGCACTAGGGAGCTGTCCGGAGTCGACCCTGCGTGATCTATTGGAGGTTCGGTTAATTAAAAAAGTTTTTTTTTTTTTTTTGGAGGGGGGTTGTCCCTTTGAAGGAAACCTTGAAGATTCCATTCCGTTCCCAGGTATGCTCAATGAACATGAAATACAGTGGTGTCTCGGAAATAAAATGCAATCTGTCCCAATGTCATTCTGAAACCATTTGGTTCCTCCTGTACGCGATTGCATCGGCACCATGATACCAGTAAGCATCACCATCTTTTTTATTTCTTTTGAAATCATATCCGTTCTTCTGATTCCGAAGCCTTGATCTCAGAGGCAAGAGTATGTAGAGAGTGTGTGTGTGTGTGTGTGTGTGTGTGTGTGTGTGTGTGTGTGTGTGTGTGTGTGTGTGTGTGTGTGTGTGTGTATCTGTCTGTGTGTGTTCTCGACAGCTTTTTCCGTTGCTGAAATCATTACTAAACATCACCTGCTAAGAGAAAACTCCTCTGCTCTAATTGGCCTATTTAGGGCAGCAGGTGGTCACAGACTCTGAGTTCACTTCACCCTGGGAGCTTTTTTTTTTTCTACCTCCTCACTTATTTTTAAGACACCAGGGTAGCTTTCATCACCCCTCACCTTGCATCTTCAGCCGCAATCTCAGGCTGTCAGTCACTTCTGTAATCTCTCGTCTCTCGTCTTGGCGCGATCGTTTGCATACTTATTTTTCTCCACCTTCTTCCTGCTCTCACGCCGTTTACTCATCACACCTGTTTTCTGAACATCTGTACGACGGTTCGTAATTCAGACCCAACCGTTTGGTTAAAAAACGTTACGACGTTATCTGTGGAGATCTCGAGCGACGACGTACGTCTCTATTCGTGGATTTGAGGAGTTGATATTTTGATGTGTGCGCAGTGAGAAGTGTTCAAGAGTCGAACTCAAAATGGTCAAAATAGTGAGCTCTCGCCTTGGTGAGGTCACAGAAAGGGAAGGGCTCCCAACCTATTTTCAGCCAGGTTGAGGAGGACGTGGCGTCGGCGCCGTCAGTGCCGTTATTTCCACTTTGTGATGTGGACCAGCGAGGAAATGCAAAAATCCGTTTGTTTTAATGATCAAAAAACAAGCAAAAAACGCTGGCAGATATTTTTGGTGCTAATTATTACTTATAATTTAATTATTTAATTATTATTATGAATTATTATCCACACACTGCACCACTAAGAACATCATAACGATTAGCTAGTGCACAGAAACAGACTTGTGATTGGGACGCAGTGCTACTTTCGCCATTTGAAGGGGTTACCTAATCCTTCTAGGGCCACAGCAGACTCTGGTGAAGGCAGGATACACCCTGAACCAATTGGCAGTCCATCCCAGGGTCAACACACAACCTTTTACACCTTGGGCACCTTGGGGAAATTTGGAACAGCCAATTAGCCTCACATCTACGTGTCTTTGTAGTGTCAGAGGAAATCAGAGTTTTACGGATTTAGCGGCGTTGTCGCAGACAGGAGAGGTGTAGGTCTGGGTGAGATGGATTTAACATTCACGAAAAAAATATGCGTTGCGTGTCTATCGGCGAGAAAAAGAGTTGGGTCCGTAAATCAAATCAAATCATGCGATGCTCATATGCAAGTGATACGATGGCTGCAATTCCTCGTACGATATCCCGCGATACTCGGTTGGCATGACGCGTGTATGCTCAACCTAACACTGTCTTAGAAAACGTCATGGCGTCACGATCACTTCCTGACTTGCCGATGAAATGCATTTCCCATGATGCTCAGCACACACCTGGCGCATTGGGCAAGGGCTCCCGGACAAGCCGCAGGCTCCTGCAGTGGTGCTCCCGGGTCTTGTTTTGCTCCTGAGTGCTTTCGGGTTTCTTCTTCTCGTCCCTCGAGCGCTCTGTTTGTTGTTAGCTGGCGAGACGTCTCATGAGGTTTCTTCAGTCACGTTTCTGTTCCTATTTTGGTTCTGGTTGCCAGTTCCCCAATAAACCCATCCTGCAATTGTGTCCACTTTCCATCCGCAAAGATTTCACGTGGGTCAAACAGAGCAGTCATCGGACTGCTGGAAGAAAATCGTGTGCTTCCGAGTGCATCTGATGATCCAAAAATGGGATGAAATTTCTTCTGTCTGTCCTAACCCAGCTGAAGGACATCATAGGGCATGACACAAGAGAACACTGGGAAACGCACCTGATGTCGACAATCATGAAAGGATGGTTTAAAAATCCAGAAAGGTCTACGATGGTATTCCGACGCACAACACGTGAGTTTCGTACAACAACCAACTTTTTAAATTTGTGTTGCGTACGTGACAGGTGGTTTCGTTTTTTCGACACTGGAGACTCCTTCCATAAAAAAACTTCACCGGATCAATATGTTACATGTGTTTGGATTCTAAATACATTTCATCCATTTCCTAATGTAATCTGTTGCTATAGTAACAGTAATTACTGCATCGATACTCCTGTCAGAAATCAAATCCACACCATTCTGACCAATCAGAAGCCAGAATTCAAGAGCGCTGTAAAACAAGCAAGATACTATCATCTCCTCTCCTTACCCTCCATCTCTCCACTTATCCTCCCCCACTACCAAATCCCTCCATCCTCAGTGCTGAAATCCTCGCATCACCATCAGCACTTACCTAATTAAGATTTCTCTCACTCCTTCTCAAAGATTTCTCTTCCTCCCTCATACTCTCTCTCTCTCTCTCTCTCTCGCCACGCTCACGATCCCCAAACCCCCCGGCACGTCCTGAAAACTTCTGCGGCTGACGTGAAATCGATTGCCGCGGCTCAGGTATCGGATTTATTTCAGGTGAGTCCCGAGGTGCCCGAGGGCCGAGGCGGGCGGCGCCCGTTAGCCCTCGGCTCGTGGATAAAAATGTCAGGCGCTAATAGGCTCCGCTGCGATTAGCCGCAAAGCCTCGGTAGGAAAACGTGTTCGGAACTATCTTGACGATATCTTCGCTCACCCCCGCCTCCATCCCTCGCTCTCATCACACACACACACACAGGGAAAGAGATCTGACTCAGACCTTCCGGTCTTGTTTGAATATATGGGGAAGGAGCTTAATAAATAAACAATTAGCCAAGAAAAAAAAACATGTTTCCATCCATGAAAGCAAAACAGAGAGAGGAACCACGGCGAATATGCATGAGAAGAAGGGAAACGTTGATCATCGCGGGTTGTTTATATCACCTTTACGCTCAGTTTAGGAACTTTTGCCCTCGTGCAAATCAGCTCTATGCTAATGCTGTGCATTAATTTGCATACGTTAGTGATGCAGTGGACATACAGTACACTTTGCTTAAATTTACATGGAAGGATGGAATAATGTGCAATCTAGTTCACTCATTCATCTGCAGTCAGTGCTTTCCTGATCCAATCCGGACTCGACACACGGAACGCTGGGCGTCACACAGGAAGTCCATCACAGGACCATGTGGCAGGTTTTGTAGGTGTTAGTTGTTTATGGGTTTTCGTGAACTCTCTCCTAGATTTTGGATCAAATTCTGGATTCGGGAATTTTTTAAAGGATTCTTTAATATCCAAAGACATGGCCTTGCCAGAGTTTGGCTGTTGTCTGACGAGCTCCTTTCATTTCCGCCTCTAATCTCGCTGATAGGGGTACGGCACGGTGGAGCCTGTGGAGGGGACCGTGAGTCGCCACCTCCCCTTTCCGTAGACTTGGGGACAGTGCCTTGGGCAAGACTCAACTCGGAGTCGCGTTCTAAAGTTTGTGCTGTATGTTCATGCTAATTCATGATACCCAATTCATGGCATTATTTACCGTCCAGATCCTGCCATTTTATTCAAGCCTTGACTTTTAAAGTAAGCATTTGATGCTAGCTCATGTTAGCAAAGCTATACTAGCATGGCTATACTTCTAGCAATATGCTAATATGCTAATAGGCAGCAAAACATACACATCAGCTAAGCTTCTAATAAATATTTACACACACCCGAAGACGGACCCAAAGATTGATGCGAACGCAGCTAGAACACTCGCACGGAATATTACCGCTGGATGTCATTAACTAATATTAACACTGAATGCTTTGGGAGCTCCGTGCGCTGACGACAAGGAAACATTCAACAAAGGTGACAGCAGCAACCGTCATCTGAGGCTCCTGACATCCGTCCCCGACCAAATCACACTCGCGATTGTTTTTTTTATCGTCGGAAAAAGTGTAGAAAAATTCCGGTCCGGTTTCATGTGGCGTTGTGTGCCGTAGATAACTTTAGAAAACCTGGTAACCCTGGACCTGGACTGTAATGGCCTGAAAGCGCTCGGAGTCTAATGAATTTCCTCTCATTCAACCTCAGAAATGTCAACACTCAATCACGGCGAAATGGAATACTAAACCTGTCCCAATGCGCGCGCACGCGTATGAGTGTGTGTGTGTGTGTGTGTGTGTGTGTGTGTGTGTGTGTGTGTGTGTGTGTGTGTGTGTGCGCCCACCATTAAAACATTCTTTTGTTTGCAGACTCGCACCTTTAAGGTCATTTTTTATTGTTGAATGACTTGGTGATGCTTCCAACACACACACACACACACACACGCTCCACATTTAAATAAATAACAAGCGTGAGCCCCTGTCCCTGCGCCGCCTACATCACGGAGCTGATATAATGTTTTCATTACGATCCGAAACAATGGCGACCGATTCAAATAACACTGTCATGTGATACAAAATCAGCTATTAGAACAAGAACCTGACTTTAATCTGCTTCAGTCGTTTGTGTGGAGGTTGTTTGTTTACATTTGTGTTGTTTATTTTAGTTCAGATTTTGTGAATCAGATTATTTGCGTTGCAAAAAACATCTGTTTTTACTCTGCGGTTATAATTCAGTTTATTCCTGCTTATGCAGTCTGTGTGTGTGTGTGTGTGTGTAGTTTATTTGTGTTTCTGTAGTTTATTTGTTTTGTGTGTTTGTTTATTTTTATGCATTTTTATGTTTGTGTAGTTTGTATGTTTTATGTAGTTTATTTATGTCGGTGTATTTTGTATGGCTTATCTAGTTTATTTATGTGTATGTAGTTTGTATGGTTTATGTAGTTTATTTCTGTTTGTGTAGTTTGGATTTTTTTATGTGGTTTATTTATGCTGATGTAGTTTGTGTTTTATGTGGTTTATTTATGTTTATGTAGTTTGCATTTTTTATGTAGTTTATTTATGGTTATGTAGTTTTTATGTTTTGTGTAGTTTTTATGTTTGAGCAGTTTGTTTTATGTGATTTATTTATGTTTATGTAGTTTGTATGATTTATGTCGTTTGTTTATGTTCATGTAGTTTGCAATTTTTATGTGGTTTATTGATGTTTTTGTAATTTGTGTGTTTTATTTATGTTTGCATAGTTTGTTTATGAAGTTCTCATTTGTGTAGTTTGTATTTCTGTAGTTTATTTGCGTTTATTTGCTGCGTGTTTATGAAGTTTGCCCCAATGCAGTTCATGTTTCCGTAGTTGGTGAGTGTTTATGTCGTTTGTTTGCGTTTTATGAAGTTTGTGTTCGTGTCAGTTTTGTGTTAATTTACTTTATGTTTGTGCACTTCGGGTTTACGTGGTTTGTTTGTATTTATGTAGTTTGTGCTGATGTGGTTTGAGTTTATGTGCTTTGTGGTTATGTAGTTTGTGTGTTTCTGTGGTTGATCGTGTTTCGGATGCGGTCGGTTATTTGCCCCATGTTGAGGTAGTTTATTTGCATCCCCGCAGAGTCCCTGCGTTTGTGTAGTTTGCGTAGATTTATTTGGGTTTTTACTTTCATGCAGGGATCAATAGCTAATAAATATTCATCGCTGTTTTGTCCTGAATAAGGAGCATAAACAAGGTCACAAAAACCCCTTCAGTGTTAAATTTACTTCCAGCTTGTCTCTGTAAAACACATTGTTCTCCGCGCTCTTTTCCTTGATTTACCTTCACTTATTGGCTCTTCAGTTCTGGCTCTGAGGCGTTCTTTGTCACCCGAGAGCCGTTCCACGTGTTCTCCGTCCCGCTAAAGAACGACCCTGTCTGCAGGCGTCCACATAAAGCCCTGACCAGAGATCGGGGTTTAAATTTGGAGCCTGAGCACCCGCCCCGGGAAAAGCAGAGCTGTTCCTATATGAGCGTTTAGCACCTGTAATGAGCGTGTGCGGACCCGTCGGGCTGTGGAGCGCGACCCTCGCGCTGGAGGTCACGCTCACTCTATTTTCTTTGGCTTGGTATCAATTCAGCTACATCAGGAGAAGTAATCAAGATGGAGGTGGGGCGCGCACGGCCTCCTCTGTATGAACTAATTTGATTTCGGGGTTACAAGGCAATAAATAAGCGCAGTAAAACCACAGTCCCGCACTGACCAGCACAAAAAGCACATTGTTACATCTTTAATTGAGTTCGAAACAGGCCGCAGCGGCGGCCAATAACAATCCATGATGTTTTATTTCTGAGTGAAATAGAAGCGAATCAGGGTCGGGGGGTTGGGTGGGGGGGAGGCCATGAATTAACAGGACAAAGGACGTAGGAAAGAAAGGCCCATTCATTTTCTGGATGTGGTTCCGACACTGTGTTTTGTGGCAGGTGCGGAATTTAATGGCTGAAGACAAAGGGGAAAATTAAGACATTTCCGAAGGAGCCAGAGGACTTTGCTGACCTGAGCACCCCCATTGACTCAGGAAATGGTCCAGTCCAGGTTACACCATAGTTTTGCCCCCGCTGGAACGGCCCACTGTCGGAGGGAGGTTATTCCACAAGAGAGGCATGAACTTGTCAGGGTGGTCGGGTCACTGATGGATAGGACAGGTGTGTGTGTGTGTGTGTGTGTGTGTGTGTGTGTGTGTGTGTGTGTTAGCGTTATGCTCTGAGCAAGAATATAAAGTGTTTATTAAATAAAGAATGACATAAAGAATGTTTTTTTATCCATTCAGGTCTCCTTCTAATGTTTCAGAATAAGATGAATGATAATAATAAAGAAAAGTCCAAATCTAATAGGGACGGATGGAGGGAGGGATGGAGGGGTCAGCCATTGTTTATCACTCTTGAGTCCATTGAGTTCATTTGGTTGCATCCGCCAAGAGGTTACGGGGCAAAGATCAAGGAGCGGGTCAGTTCGGTTCTGAGTTTTAAAGAAAGATTAAAGATTCTTTTTTTTATTTTATTTATTTTGTACCGGATTAATCCCGCAGGGGAAAATTTGTCTTCCTTATTTAACCCATCCAATGTGAGCACACACACACACACTTGGAACAGTATGCTGCCACACACATTGTGTGGCCCGGACTGAGCAGTTGGGGGTTCGGTGCCTTGCTCAGAGGCGCTTCAGCCATGAGGAGAGAGGACCACCATCACACATTTTTCCTGCTGATTCTGGAATCAAACCAGTGACCTTTCAGTCTCAAAGCCACGTCTCTAACCAGTAGGACATGGCTGCCCCCGAATAAATGAAGAGCCAGCCAGGAACCGAACCTGGAATCTTCTGATCTGGAGTCAGACACATTATGTCTGCTCGGTCTGGCCAGTCCATCGCAGCTTCCCTTCCCAACATGTTTCCTGGTACCCATTTAGACTGTAGGGTGGACTGGGGCACACTTATGGTTAAGACGTCGCCTGGGGGGGTATAACGGGGATTTGAACCTACAATCACCTGGGTCATAATGACAGCACCCTAACCACGACAGCATGGCGCCCACGTGCGCAAAAATCCAACAAGAACACATTTGTGATTGAATGGATCTGTTCTATCAGTCGAAAGGAAAAATCCTGACAGTGTGTGTGTGTGTGTGTGTGTGTGTGTGTGTGTGTGTGTGATCCCGATGACGAAGCCATCCAAGGGTTCAAGTTAACTAAAGGATAATTTCTGAAATGACACACCTGGAGATCGGCGTCTCTCAAACGCAGGGCGAAGACAAGCAATGGATCGTTCCACGTTTCATTTAGGACCGAACCATTTGGCGGGGCGGCCCCTCGGTGAGGGGTGCGCACTGAACAGGACAGATGGGGCTTAATTTCGGGGGCTTTGAGATCCCAACAGGAAGAGCAAACAGTTGACTTGTGGTGCACGGTGGGAAAAGAGAAAGACGATGATTCACACATGAACCCAACCAGAGTCGAGCCAAGGGTTCGGGTTGCGTTTCGTTATCCTCCAAGCGGACAGTGGAAAGGGCGTGCCCGTGCACGCGCGTGCATGTGTGTTTGTGTGTGTGTGTGTGTGTGTGTGTGTGTGTGTGTGTGTAAGAGCAGTGTATTGTTCTCTGCACATCTTGGTAACATTATCTCATTTGTGGTTTCAATTGCTGCCACTTTTATATTTTTATTTTTGCACACAGCTGTGTGGAGTATAAAAGAGAAGTCCGTGTGTATCTATCATTCATCGTTCATTCATTTTCCGAACCGCTAATCCTAATAAGGGTCACGGGGAGGCCGGCGATCATCTCGGCCCACTCTGGGCGAGGGCGGAGTGCCAGGCCATCGCAGCCAAAATAATTATGGGGCGTACTTATGTTTTCACATGCCAGTAGGTCCTGGGATCGAATCCCAGGCTCGATGGGTTCCTGTGTGGAGTTTGCATATTCTCTGCGAGCTTGTGCGGGTTTCCTCCGGGTACTCCGGTTTCCTCCAACAGTCCAAAGACATGCATGTTCGGCTCACTGGCTGCTCCAAGTTGCCCCTGGGTGTGGGTGCGAATTGTTGTGTGCTGCGTGTGTCGTGTGTGTGATGGACTGGTGAACTCTCCAGAGAGTACCCCGCCTGCACCCAGTGTCGGCTGAGACAGGCTCCAGCCTCCCCGCGACCCTAGTAGGGTTAAGCATTTCAGAGAATGAAGAAGTGGGTGAGCATAAACACACACACACACACTCACACACACTCACACACACACACACACACACACATATGTATCTTGTGTTCATATAATTTTGTAAATTTGGAACAGGTATGTGTGAATGCACTCAGAGCACAGGGTAAGCTCTCTCTCTCTCTCTCTGTGTGTGTGTGTGTGTGTGTGTGTGTGTGTGTGTGTGTGTGTGTGTGTGTGTGTGTG
>JAQNCB010000005.1:2371105-2384222 GCA_030068295.1 Euristhmus nudiceps | reverse complement strand
ACACACACACACACACACACACACACACACACACACACACACGCACATACACACTGCATATATGGATAAACTGTTAGAGGTCAGAGGTCATTAAAAAGTATAATGTATGATTATATCACAAGAATAAAACTCTTGAGCAGAATCAGATCCCCACCGAGCGCACTGCAGATTGTTCCATCGCCAGCATTCAGAAGAAATCCTTAAACAGGTGTTCCGGGAACTGGGGATGGAAATCCGAATCCGATCTCCTTAAGGGTTCCCAGTTCTTCCGCCTGGGGTGCGCCATTATATTCCAAGCTCTTGTTTTTCTTTTCAAAAAGACAAAGAATGAAGACGAATAAGCCCAGGCGAGTCGTGATTCTATAATTCTGATTTATTACGCTGGGAGTCCTGCGGAGACCATTCCTGAGAATCGAAAAGCGGGAACGCTGAGCTTCATCGTGTGACGGCTGCAAAGTAGGAACAGGAAGTACAGGTAGTAAACATGTGAGCAGGTAACGTTACACCCTGAAGTGACAGCATCAACGTGACGATCAAGCTGGGGGAACCAGAGACGACCGACCAGATGTATCTCGTGATATGCCAGCGCACTCCCGCACTCGGGGACGTGACATAAAACGAAAAAAAGTAGGACACCAGTTGCTCATCCTGGAATTCCATGCGAGGAGGAACCCATATGCTTTATTCAGCAAGCTTTTATCGCTGGCGCTAGCATCCAAACTGTTTATTAGCATGTTGCACAAAGCTACAAAATGTAAACATGCATAATTCTACAGGCGCCTATATCAGCCGACTAAGGGCGAAGGCGGGGTATACCCTAAACACCCTGCCAGTCCATCTCTGGGCCAACAAACACAGTTTGGATCAACCAATTAGCTTAATCTGCATATTTTTATTGTTGGAGGAAACTAGAGTACCCAGAGGAAACCCACATGAGTACAGGGAGAACATGCTAACGCCACATGTAAACGCCCCCGCCAAGCTCAGGCCTCAAACCCAGGACCTTCTTGCTGTGCGGTGGACGTGCGGATGCCTTCGTAAAAAGTTAAAGGAGGCTAACTATCATTTTTCAATTTGAGCCACGCCCACAACTGGGGCGTCGAAACTGAAACGATTCTTCTACAAAATACGAAGGGTAAACCTGCCATCCTCAAGCCGTTCCTGAATTTCTGGCGAGATTTTTCCTTCCAAAACAAAGCTTTCATCTTCCCCTCTTAAACGACAGAATAGAAGTGCTGGAGCAGCGAGCACGGAGCCTTTGTGTGATCAAGTTCACGCAGGCAGACGTGTGACAAATCCTCTCAACTTGCTTCCTGCAGCAATTAAGACAAGGATGTGAGAGACACCGGGCACTTCATTAAAACGCTGCACTTCGACGTTTCACTCCCTTTCTCTCTGCCACGCTCTCAGTACGGATATTAGCATGCCACACTTCCGTTGAATACCAAACAGAACCGTGAAAACCCTGAAGTCTGAAGAGAACAGCAGGAATGGAACCAGGAGGGGAAGTGACTGGAAGGCGGTGGCGATGCCGCTGGATCATCGCTCGGTACATAGGGGCAGCCATAGCCTTATGGTAAGAGAAAAAGGCTTTGGGACCAAAAGGTCACTGGTTCGAGTCCCGAACCATCAGGAAAGATGTGTGGTAGTGGGGAAGCGAGCTCCACCTTCCCTTCCTCAACATTCATGGCTGAAGCACCTTTGAGCAAGGCACCGAACCCCTGACTGCTCCCCAGGCTCCACAATGTGTGGCAGCTCACTTCTCCAAGTGTGTGGGTGTGTGTGCTCACTCACTTTGGATGGGTTAACTGCAGAGGCAATAATTTCCCTTGTGGGATTAATACAGTAAATCAAAAAGAAAACTTCACTTTTCGGAGCAGTGTTGGAAACCTTCGGGGGGGGGCATTGAGCGGATAATTTATCGGTCAGAAGCTGTTCCCAATAAAGTGGCCATGCATGCACTTTCCTGGCGGGAGTTAGCATGTCATGGTTGCAACCACGCCAGCACACGTCCAGCTCAGCTGTACACTTAGTTTCTGGAACGCTCTCCGAGCTCGAGAACATTTCTTCTTGTTGTTCTGCAGTGCAGGAAAGAAGAACACCTTCCACCCCCCACCCCCCCGAAGGCATACTACCAAACTGACAAGTGTGTTGCACAGCAAGCACGCAATCAAGAGACGCTGATGAAATCTCACTGTGATGAAATAGCCGCGCGCAGTGTATGTCAGAAACTGTATTGTTTACGAGGGGCGCCCTTATTAATAAAACAGCTTTAGGGCGCGTGTGAGATGGACAAGCACACACAGACCAGCAGAAAGAGGAGCGTCGGTCCAAAAAGCCTGAAGGAAGTAATGTCTCCGTGTGTGTGTGTGTGTGTGTGTGTGTGTGTGTGTGTGTGTGTGTGAGAGAGAGAGAGAGAGAGAGAGAGAAAGAGAGAGATTTGGGACGAAGGGAGCAGGACTCGTATAACTGATGAAACACGAACCCACTGGCATGAACACGAAGGAAAAACACAATTACAGCAGAGGTACTGAACAAACCGGACCTTCACACCTCAAGTCGTAAATATTTAAGTTTCTGTACTTCGGCATTATGATGTAAAAGTTGGTTGTTGGGTTGACACAACTAGGCCACGCCCCCATTACTCAGTTTGACATGCCTGGAAGCCACACCTCTTTTAGAAAGAGTTGGACAAAAAGGCCACACCCGCTTCGCTGAGACTGACATGCACAGAGGCCACACCTCCTTCAGTAAAACTGACAAACATAAGGCCACACCTCTTCAATTGGAACTGCAAAACATAAGGCCACACCTTCGTTTGACCAAGAGGTAACACCTTTGGGAAACTGGCACATGCAGAAGCCACGCCTCTTTTACTGACACTGGCAAGGATGCCCCTCCTCCTTCCCTGAGGTTCATAACCACAGAGATCTTACCTGCCTGACAGTGACAAACATAAACTAACACCACACCTCCATCACAAAGCATGTGGCAGGTAAAGAGGCCACTCCTCCTTCACTCTGACTGGGAAGGACAAATAGAAGACACACCCTTTGCACCAGGAATGACAAATGAAGAGGCCACTCCCCCTTCACGAGGATGAATAAATCAAAAAGACCACACCTCCTTAACGAACTGTGACTTGTTCATAGGCCACACCTCTTTCACAGAGGTTGACATCCGGCGAGACCACACCTCCCTGAATAAGACTGACAGAGAATGAAGACGGACCGCCTTCACTGCAACTGACACACGCAGTGGCCACGCCTCTTTCTTTGAGACTAACAGACGAATCAAAGACCACACCTCCTTCACTTGAAAAATCCGCTACGTTTACAATATGCTAGCACTTACACATTATTTACGTTATTAGGAAAAGCACCTCACTCCTTACCAGCATGGTCCTGCTACACTTTATGTCGCACCCATTTCACGGACAAGTTCCTCATCCTCATTCCATTCCCGTGGCGTGCTACTCGCTAACATCTAGAGCCGTAAAGTACCACAGGAGAGCCGCCATCTGGATAAGAAATAAAGTTTTTATTGCTGGTATGCAGCGGTGAAGCGGTTCCATATTTCAGAGGGAAGTGATGGAAGGACTCATCGCTCTTGCACTCCTCTGAGCTGTGCATAGCATTCGAAACATTAGCTGCCTGTCCGAGATCAGCAGGGCGACCCGGCTCCTCTTCTGAGGCCAACATGGCCGCCCCTCAAAGCTAACTAATATAAACGGCGGCGCGTCGAAACTTATCTCGTCCGTGTTTGCTCAGGGAGACGGCCAAGGTAACTGATATATTACCGTGTTCCTCCAAACTCCCAGGGCGCAATAAACTGTACATGAACATATTTAGAGGATCAAGAGCTGTCAGCTAGGTCGTAAGATAGGAGAGACGAGTTACAGGAAGTGTATTGCAAAATGTGGAAAAGGCATCAGGCCATATATGGCACTCTTAAAGGAATACTGCTCCTGGAAACAGCATCATTAATATTCATGAAAGGATAGTTTAAGTAATTTGAATCCATGCTAATGCTGCTAATTGTTCACAAGTAGTTACTGTTAGCAAAGGAATGCTAACCATGTTTTCTCCTGAAAATGCTAACAACTCAGTGTTCCTCGAGAATGAATGTCCTTCTTACAAAAGGCTTTTCATTATTCATCGTTCATTTTCTGAACCGCTTAATCTTAATTAGGATGGCTTGGAGGCTGGAGCCCAGCTCAGCCGGCTCTGGACGAGGGCAGAGTACACCCTGGACTCACTAGCCTTTTTTTCATTCCTTCATTCATTCTCTACATCGCTTAATCCTAATTAGGGTCACGGGGTGGCTGGCACCCATCTCAGCCGACTCTGAGCGAGGACGGGGTACACCATGGACCAGGCCATCGCAGGGCCGGCACTCTCACAGCCATTCACACAAACTCACACCTAAGGGAGATCTGGAAAGCTAATCAGCCTCCTGTGCATGTTTTTGGACTGTAGGAGGAAACCGGAGTACCCTGAGGAAACCCACACAAGCATGGGGAGAACATGCACTGAAACGCCCAGGCTGGGAATCGAACCCAGGCCCTCTTGCTGTGAGGCGGACGTGCTAATCGCTACACCACCATGTCACCCTAGGATAATTTTTTCCATGATTTTTTTTTTTACTGAATCTGATCTTCAGATTTCTGACAGGAATACTCATTCGTTTTAGAAACATGCCAAACAGTGTCATCACTATGAAAAGGGCGACTCGAACCCTTTGCAGGGACGGAACAAAGGCCACATCGAGAATTAGAACAGTCTGTTTCTTATAGCGAGCTCATGAATCAGGAAGATGAGATGAGAAGGATTTGAGAGAATCAGGTCGCTATTATGACCAGGAGTCGGAAATCTACATTTCCTGTATTACATGCGCTGTGTTTCCTGTCCAGGATCATTTCTCGCACAAAGGACGGTGAACGCAAACAACACCAAAGTGCTAAAGAGGCTCAAACAGCATCCTCGAGCAGGCGGCCCCAAGAGGAGCTGACAGGGTTAGAAGGGCAAAACAAGACACGACGTTTCTAACATTTGTGAACATGGAAAACAAAGGGTTGGTTTATGTTTTTGTTTGGGTTCTTGGAACTCTTGGACTTGTTGTATATAATTCGACATGTGGACAAGACTTTGAAGCTTTTTATCACCGAAGAACTTGTAGTAGCGTGGTTTAATGTCCGGTATCTCCGCCAAAAAAAAACGCAGTCTGTCCATCCGTCCGTTTGTTGTCTGTGAGCAAAATCCTGACCACACCCATGCATGGATTCATACCAAACTTGGTGGGGACACTACCCTACCTGAGTCCTATTGATGATTGCATCTTAGAATGTCAAGGTCAAAGGTGAAGGTGAGA
Source organism: Euristhmus nudiceps (assembly GCA_030068295.1). Taxonomy (NCBI): domain Eukaryota; kingdom Metazoa; phylum Chordata; class Actinopteri; order Siluriformes; family Plotosidae; genus Euristhmus; species Euristhmus nudiceps. The sequence goes on along the minus strand of JAQNCB010000005.1, from coordinate 2,378,852 downwards.
GCAAGGTTACAAAGTTTTGAAGCTGTGAAGCTGATAGCATTCGCCAAAACTCGATTATTATTAGAGTTGATAAGCTGCAATTTTACACTTGGACTTTTGGAAATGAAATCAAGCTTCACAAACAAACTTCTGTAGAGTTTCAGTGCAACTGAAGAATTTCTTCATGGTTGAAATGCTTGAATCTGTTTATATTTTCATCTGAAACAGACCTTCTCTTGCCTGTGGCGAAGCTTGGTTCATTCTGAGGCTTGAAGTTTGATGATTAACATATTTTTATTGGAATCATATAAAAAATTTTTAAAAATGTAAAAAATGAGATCAGTATTTAAATATTAAGCTTGAAATGTTTTTGAATTTTTCTTTTGTCGGAGGGGCGGCATGTGGTCCAAATTTTCACTCAATTTTGCCTCGAAGATCAGTTTATCTCCATTGCCAAAAACAAATAAAAAGAAACCGCGACAAACGAACCGAAAACGAATGATTCACTGAGTCATTTTCTGCAGGTGAGTCAATTCAGAGTCGAATTGCATTCTGACCTCGCTCAGGTCCTCTCAGAGTCCGTCCGGCCCTCACCTCGCCTTCTCCAAGAGCCGTACCGAGACGGGGGACACCCCAGGGTTCGGTTGAACCAGGCCATACGCTGCAGCTCTGCCCGCGAGCTTGTTTCTCGTTTCATCAGCTCTGTGTTACTCAGGAATGCAAACACAACACACAAATTAAATTAGCCCCAAAAAATGCGTTTGCTGAACGTCCGCCACCTTCTTTGTTGTTTTTTTTCCGTGTGAGGAATTTGATTTTGTGAAGAATAATCCAGTGCAATACTGCCTTGTTGGATCAGTCAGAGGGTCGAGTCTCGACGGGGACTCGTAATCGTTAACATCATCTCTCTTAAGCCTGTAAAGTAATAAAAGTGCTTTGTTGGATGAAAGCGCCCACTCGTGTGCTCCGCGGGCCCGTAGCGCTACATTAGCAGAGGTTAATCTATATAAACACAGCTCCACTTATTGCTTGCACACTGAGTTAATAAGACTAACGTATTATTAGTAATGTTTCCCCTGTAATAACGCAGGCCGGCCGTCAATCATCAGCACAATTAAATTGTTTAATGAATAAATTTGCATGGATAATGACATGACGGTGGGGAAACATCTGTCTCCAGCCGTACTGGTGTCAGAACTCCATATGGAACGCTAAAGTCGATGCTGTTTTGATGCTAACTAAACGGAAAAAAAAAACTAGCGCTCGGATTAATTTGACAGCGTGGAAATCACTTAGTGAGATCACTTCCTCTTTTCCTCGCTGCATATTCACCGCATGCAAATTGGCCCCTCCGAAATGTCCCTTGCACTCTTTTTACAATCAAAAATGAAACAATTGCCACTCCATCGCTAATGTTTTCGCGCATGAGCGCGGCATGTCGTCGAGGATCTAATGTGATACGAGGAGAGCTTTGGGTTTTTGATTATACAAAGAAGACGTGAAAGAACGAGCGAGAAACTTCTGATTCCGTCATTTGAAAGTCTTCGATTGATGAATATTCATATCCAGGATAAAGGATGTGTGCCAGAACTCTTATTTGGCCTCCAAGTTGGCAGAACGGTGGCAGGGTTCCTCCACCACGCAGCATCGATGATGTCACAAATTGGCCCCAGAAGGGTACTGGCTTTCATTATCCATGTGCTCGGCTTCTGATTCACACTTCCATATACGGATCCCTATCAATGTTCCAAAACAGCCATCTGCCTATTGCACTTACTTCAAAGTGATAAGCACTCAAATCCCTGTGACCTTAGTTTTTAGTTTTCAAGGTCACTCAAGGCCAAAGGGCATCATGCTATTTGGAAGGGTGTGTACGGGTGGTGTCCTATTTGTCCCTTGCTGTTTCTTTGGCTCTGTATCCCTTTGTTTCTCACTTATGGGCATTTTCACAGTTTCTTAGAGAAACCGGTCCCAAAGGGGTCCAAAATAAAGGTTTTTAAATGTGCTGGTGTTTGTTAGGAGTAATTCTCATAAATATTCATGGTTATAAATACTTTTTGAATGATGGCTGTAATGTTATTTTATTGGAAGTTGTGGACTTTGAAAGTATGCAAAGAAGTCCAAAACAATAAAATGTCTTTAAAAAATATCATCGTCAATAGAAGTATGATTTCAAAAGTTAAACTCAGTTCCGTTCTATATGTATATTATATAAAATATGGAGCAAATGGAGATTGTTGGTGAGTTTTGATTGGTAGCAAAATCTCTTGTTGTAATTTACTGATGGTATAAAGCTGGATTTCGGAGTGGACACTTTTGGACGGACACATGTTCACATGCTCGTGTATTCAACATTTCAGAATCTGGTTCAGAGATGTTTCACTCTAAAGTTACACACCGAGATGTACTTCATAAAAAGTGCGTCTGATTGGAAACAGATACATTTCTTATTATCACAAGAGACAGAAACGTCGGAGTGGACATTTTGGATGGACACCTGGGTTCAGATCGGCCTTGTGCAGATCAGATCAGAGAGATTGCCCCAATGCATGATTCAGTTACACAACAGAAGCTTCTCTCATTTTGGATGGAAACATTTGCATGATAAACATTCTCATTTTGAAAATTATTTCAGTTAAAATATTGAGAATGTTTGAAGTGGGAAACGCAAATTAGTCCAAAATTTAACTTCCGTGTAGATTTTCAAGACAATCTGATAGATTTTGTTTCTTATTTTTTTATTTAAAGTTTCTCCATACTACTGTGTATTTATTCATATATAAAATTTTACGTAATGTGCAGCCTGTGGAACAGTAACCCTCCCGTTATGTACCAGAGCACTGTAGAAAACTTTCCTTATCAGCATGGAACAGGGGGGATGTCTGGCGCACAGTGGGGTGATGGTGGGTCAGCATGCTCGTTCACAGCAGGAAGGTCCTGGGTTCGTATCCCGGGCTCGGCGAGGGCGTTTTTATCTGGAGTTTGCATGTTGTCCGAATGCTTGCGTGGGTTCGCTCCTGGTACTGAGGTTTCCTCCTGCAGTTGAAAGGCATGCACGTCAGGCTATTGGCTGTTCCAGATATCCCAGGTGTGAGTGTAGCTGTGAGTGCAAATGCAAATATAGTTGTGTGTTTGTTGCCCCGGCGATGCACTGCTGAGCTGCTCAAGGTGTATCTTGTGGGCGGAGCTTTGCACCCGCGATCCTCGTCGGATAAAGTGGTCCGTCGAATGAATGTGAGTCTCTTGAAAGCTCTGAAGGCTCCAACAAGTGCAAGATAGCGCTGCTCTTCTGATATGCATCCACAAGCTTCCTGAAAAAGGAAATCGGAGGAAGGTTCGCAGGCTCCGTGCGCAGCCGCCTTTATTGTTGAGCATAAATTGTACTTGAAAGAGTGAGAGAGAGAGTGAGTGAGAGAGTGAGTGAGAGAGAGCGAGCGAGAGAGAGAGAGAGAGAGAGCAAGCGAGCGAGAGAGAGAGAGTGCGAGAGAGAGAGCAAGAGAGTGTGAAGGAGAATGCAAGAGAGAGAGCGAGAGAGCGTGAGAGAGCGCGAGAGAGAGCTCGAGAGTGAGAGCGCGAGCGCGAGAGCGAGAGACAGAGAGCGAGCGAGTGAGAGAGAGAGAGCGAGAGAGAGTGAGCAAGCGAGTGAGAGAGAGCGAGCGAGTGAGAGAGAGAGAGCGAGCGAGTGAGAGAGAGAGAGAGAGAGAGAGAGAGAGAGAGCTGTAATCGAAGCGGCTTCCATTTCAGAACCTAAATATCCTTTTTCGAAGAATTTCTTGAAACCAAAGGCAGCGATGTAACTTGTTGTTGAGGATAAAACTTTTTCCAGGATGTTGTATCATGGCTCCAGTTGGAGCCCGATGAGGCCGATGTCCAGGCCAAAGACGTCCTGGTTGATTGAGTATCGTTGGGCTAAAGGGGAAATAAATATAAATATAGATATAAAAACAAAGCCGAATCCGGCTCGAAGGCCGCGGCATCACCAAAGCACTTACGACTTATTTACTAATTTAATCGGCCGCTTATTTATTTCTCCTTGTCATGCAGGACCAAAAGTTCGGCCTCACAGTGGCCCGAGGGACCGCTGTTGGAAAAAAAAAATCCCCTCCCGCGGCGTGTGTGTGTGCCAAACATACAAACACGGCGCGGCGCTAATAATGAGAGAACCCTCATCAGTGAGGTGATTAAGATGGAGTGTGGCAGGACGAATAAGAGTCGTGCTTCGCTATCACACGCGTAATTGTATTCTTTTGAAGCGCATTACGGGCTCGGCGTGCTGGAGAGTGCGGCGTGCCGGGGAGAAGCTCATTAAGGCGGTTGTTATGTACGCCGTGTGTTTGTTTGTGTACCAGGTGCTCGGCTCGCTGTAATAACTAATAAGTGTGCGGCGTAAGAAGTGAAGGAGTGCTTCGGTGATGTCATGTGCACGCCTGCGGGGACGCTTGGCGGCTCGGTCGCGTAAAATTATACTGATAATGTGCGGGACGCGACGGCCTGCTGGAGATCAGGTCGACTGGCGTGCGAGACGAGCAGAAGGCACGGTCTGAGACTGCTCATGACTGGAGGTGTGGCCAAATGCATACCTGCCAGGTCAACGACAGGGGGCTTGGTCTCGTCCCTGTCAGTCTTAGTGTAGGGGGTGTGGTCTCTATACTCTATGGCTCTTAGGAAGGAAGGTGCCGTTTTGTTTTTGTTTTTTTTTTGTGCCTTGTCATACCATGAAGGGGTGTGGCATTGATGAATGCATTAATTGGAGGGAGGGTGTGGCCTATGTGCCTCAGTCCCAGGCAAGGAGATGTGGGCCTGATTTCCGGAAAGAAGGGCATGACGAAAGTAGGTGTGGCCTCTCTACTGGTCAGTCTTAGTAAAGGAGGTGTGGCCTTGATCCAGATCCAAAATGGAAGCTACTTAAAAATGTCTGAACAGTATCTGATTCCGAAATGTCGGAAACTTCCAGAATGTTTTGAATGTACATGACACGACGTCAGTTTTCGATAAAGGAGGCGTGGCTTCTTTTTCTCCGTCCCACGGAAGAGGGTGTTCACCCTGTTGTTGTCTGTCGAAAGTAAAGGAGGCAGGGCATGAACGATACGAACCACACCGAGGCAACTCCGAGTCTCGTAGGATCGAATCCCAGCACAACCACAGAGCTGCTGTTGGGCTCTCGAGTGACACCCTGAACCCCCCACAGCGCCGTCTGCGCATGACTTATAATGTCCTTCACTCTGAGGGATTTAACCTGATGATTCAATGTGTCGTCCATCGGAATGGAGACAAACCTTTGTTTTTATTTCCCCCTTTTCCCGAATCATATGTGTGTCATTCGGAACCATCACTTGGCTGAAATTCCCCCTCTGTAAAAACCCCCATGTGCACTTTTCCTTCTTTTTTTCACCAATTCCCACGATGTCACAAATAAAAAGGCTTGGGGCACAAAAAAAATTAAAACCGAGCTGGTGGGTTCTGAAGTACGAATCGTTTTTGGACAGAGGCTTTTCCCAAAACACGCACAGAGGGGTTTCCGTGCCAAGATCAGGGAGCGTCAGGAATGTGCCTGTTTTTATAGCGTGGGTTGGAAGAAAGAATGAAGGAAAGAAAGAGAGAGAGATAGAGAGAGAGCGAGAGAGAGAGCAGGGGAAGGCTCATCTGGCCAGCGTCCAGCGCACCCACACAGTGTCCTCTGGGTGTCCACACAGAGTCCTGCATTGTCCACTGAAGGAGGTATGGACACACCTCGGTCGCGCTTATATCGAACACATGGACTCCATCAGTGTCATCGTTTTATTAACAGTGTGTTCCTGTTCAAGGATCGGCATCGCGAAAATGGTGAAGAGTGGAGTGTGATCTGATGTGGCTTCAAGTTCAACTGCCGGGCTTATTTATTATTATTATTATTATTATTATTATTATTATTATTATTATTATTATTATTATCATCACTGCAACACATAATCATAGCCGTAATAGTCATAATAATCACATACTAAAATGCCTTGTGATGGCCTGGTGAGCTGTCCAGGGTGTACCCCTCCTTCGCCTAGAGTCGGCTAAGATGGACGCTAGCCTCCCCGCGACCCTAATTAGGAATAAGCAGTTGAGGAAATGACTGAATGAATGAAGATAATACAATGTCTACTACCAATAATAATAAAAAGATAAAAAATAAAGGAAAAGAAATGAAAACTATACCACAACGGCCTAGCGACCCCGCGCTCACCCTGAGTCGGCTGAGATGGGCTTGACTTGGGCCAGCCTCACAGTGACCCAAATCAAGATTAAGCAGTTTAGAAAGTGAAAATGAATGAATGAAAACTATTCAACCGCTTAATCCTAATTAGGGTCGCGGAGAGGCTGGTGCCCATCTCAGCCAACTCTGGGCGAGGGTAGAGTACACCCTGGACAGCTCGCCAGGCCATCGCAGTGATTGAAAATTAAATTTATCATTTTTACATTAAAAGTTATCCATTTATTTATTTTTTTATTTATCTATTTATTTATTTATATTTTCTAAGCTCCAGTCATGATTATGAAACTGCAGCTGGTTATTAATTTTTTATTTACATTGTTAACCCTTTATTATTTGATTGCACTTCTTATTGACTTTATGCATGATGGTGCTATAATAATAATAATAATATGTTATTAATAATAATAATAATAATAATAATAATAATAATAATAATATATTATTAATAATAATAAAAATAATGCTAATAATAATATATTAATATAGCACGGTAGTGTAGTGGCTAGCATGTCCACCTCACAGCAAGAAGGTTCTGGGTTCGAGTCCCGGGCTCAGCGAGGGCGTTTCTGGGTGGAGTTTGTGTAGGTTCGTCAGGTGCCCCAGTTTCTCCCACAGTCATGTGCATTAGGTTGATTGACAGCTCCAGATTGCCCCTAGATGTGTGAATTGTGAGTGTGCATGTTGGCTTGAGATGGTCTGGTGAGATGTTCAGGATGTGCCCCACCGTCACCCAGTGTCGGCTGAGATAGGCTGCAGGTTCCCCATGATCCGAGTTGGAGTCTGCCATTCAGAAATTGTATCAATGAATAAAAATAATGCACATACTTCAAAACACAACAGATTTTTAATGAATGAATGAATGAATGAATTTATATCTAGAAATAAAAAAAGTGATACAAATGAGAACCTGTTTATGGAAAACAAACCACAAAATCCTTGATGATCCGTGATATTCAGAACACGTCAAAAATCAGCCACTGCTGATCGACGACAGTTATGTGCCGATAGATATATCTTTTAAAAAGCACGATTTCAGCGGTCGCTGGTCACTCATGGGCGTCTGTGAGGATCACCGCTATCGACACCGCCTCACACTGGGAGGCGGAGTTTTACGTCCGTCACTCAAAAGCAGGTCACACCTGAAATCGCGTTCCTGCTTGCGAATGATTAATTAGGCAGAATCGAGCGCGAGAGTCGAGCCTTGGCACGAAGAGCGTCTTTACACCGCCGGCAGCAGCAGTCGAGCATCGGAAGCACGGCAGGAGGAAGTGAAGGAACAAGCTGTCTTCCCTTCTTCCTCCGCAATCGCTTTTTTCGCACTCGGCGAAGGCGGCGTGGCCCGTTAATCTGTTTGCACGTTTGTGGTGCTAACAATGTGTTGACAACACGCTGACATCACACAGATGTCAAACACATCTGCCTTCCCCGCCTGATGAATATTAATCAGATACACACACACACACACACACACACACACACACACACACACACACACACACACACACACACACACACAAACACACA
>JAQNCB010000005.1:2290304-2302804 GCA_030068295.1 Euristhmus nudiceps | reverse complement strand
GTGATCGACCAGTGCACAAGAAGCTCACAATCCTCTGGTGCCATCTAGTGCATCATGGGAAAAAGTCGGCTCTTTCAGGTTGGAAATTCCAAAAAAAAATAAATAAATAAATAAATTAAAAATCACTCATTCTTTTTCTGAACCATTGTTTCATACTCCGGTTGCAAGGAGGCTGGAGCCTATCTCAGCCGACTCACAGCAGTGTATTGTAGAGCCAACACACCCAACTGTTCACACTCACACCTCGGGTCGATTCAGAACAGCTAACTAGCCTAATGTGCATGAGGTCGGGCTGTAGGAGGAAACCAGAGTGTCTGGAGGAAACCCACACAAGTACAGGTAGGATATGCGGAAATCCACACAGGAACACCTTCTCCAAGCCCGAGCCTCGAACCCAGGTCCTCCTTGCTGTAAATGAGGCGTGCAATCCACTACACCTATCATATTTTTATTCGTTTGTGTTAGAGTGAATTCATGTGTCTTAACTTTTAACACAGAGATGCTCAAGTTCCTCGGATAACTGAAAATAAAACTGATTATCGTAAATCATGGAAATCGGGTGAAAATGTGTGCAATACCTTATCAGAGCCTGTAGGTGGCGCCTTCATCAAATTAGTTCAGATGAGGCGTCGCATCCTCCAGTAATTCCTTAAAAACGTTTAATCACCATTCAGTAATCAATAATTTATTATCAACATAATTAATATAAAAATAAATAATATATTTAATATTTAAATGATTTCATCATTATTATTATTGTTGTTGTTGTTGTTGTTGTTATAGTTATATAATCATTAATAATAACAATAATAATCTACACTCAAGTTCTATTATATACAAAATATTACTTAATAAAAAAATGCATATTTATTGTATCATGTATATTATTGGATTATTCATTATTAATTAATAATAATTATTTTATTATAATATTTTGTTTTATATTATTTTATAATTGTGGTACTTTTCCGTCATGTGGCTTTTTCTTGAAATGAAAGAGCTGTACATGTGGTACAGACAGGTACAATCCCCCTTTGTGTTATTTTTTTATGAACTGTGCATTCTGCCTGTGCATCCTGCCCTCCCTCTACCCCAAGAATGTGACTTTAGAGGGGAGGGGGGTTTCACACACTCCAGCTCTGGAAGCCCAACAGTGCAGACATGGCTCCTTCATGGCATCAGCCAGTAATGTTATGTTGTGTAAGTTTGCTCACTGGAGCTGAATTTATTTTTGGTGGCACTAACAGATCAGCTCCGGTGCCTTCTGTCAATCTAACGTCATCTCCATCAGGATCCGCTGTGCTGACCAAAAGAAAATTAATTCGTACAAAACCTCCAGGGAAGATCGTCTTCTCCACCAGCGCAAAGTCGACAGAGGTCCGCTTCAGCACCGAAGATCTGGAAGAAAAGATTGATCCAAGCCTGGAGAAACAGGTGTGGGGTGAAGGAGAAAAGAACAAGCCAACCAAGTTAGGTAAAATCTACAAAATCTAAAATGACAGCAATCTTTTTATGGCTTGGATTTAATAATCACAGGTAAATAATAAATCAGTAAAAGGATCAGTTTTTCCAAAATTCGGATGAGGAAAGCTGAAGTTCACATCAGCATCAGTCATGAACGGTTTACAGTGAAATAAATCTTTTTGGTGAGGATGCATTGATGTACAGATATAGAGCAGTACGATGCTACTTTTCTTTACATCTAAAGTAGTCATGACGTTATAAAGAAATATAGGCTACCAACAAATCAGATTATCTCTGGTTTTATCTCTTCCACATGTTCTATCTAAAAGAAAAATCTTTAGAAAGAAAAGAAACTGAAGATATTTCTTCTGATAAATTCCAGAAGAGGACCATCTTTCAATATTTTAATATTATTAATGGGATTTCTTTCCAAGGGGCCAAAGATAACGGGAGAATAATAAAGGGGGAAATAATAGGGGTCCTAAAATAGAGCCCTGTAGAATACCATCTTATGTTGGTTAATCTTGAGATTTTCAAGACCTCACACATCACTCGTTTGTCGAACCACTCAATCTTACCAGGGTCGCAGGGGGCCTGGAGCCAACCTCAGTGGACGCTGGGCGAAGGTGGGATATAACCTGAAGGCCACCACAGGGCAACCCCAGTGGAAAAACACTCACTCCTAGGAGCAATTTGGAACAGCCAATTAGCCTCATACGCATGTCTTTGGTCTGTGGAAGAGCCAAAGTACCAGGATGAAACCCTTGCAAGCCTGAAAAGAACATAAAAAATCCACACAGAAATGCGTTGGCCCAGCCTGCGACTCCCATGTTCAAGACCTGAAACTGTTCATTCCTCTGAAACAGATCAATTTTTGAACTTCTGCTTCCAGTAGATTGAAAAGATATTTGGTTAATCAGATCAATACAAATAAAAAGCACCAGTTCTGAATTATCTTTAAAGTTGAACCACTTGGGTACTTAATGTTCTTGGGTAGAAGAGAGGTGTTGAGATATTTCTTGAGTGTTCTCCATTTAGATGAGTGGCAAGACTTCACAAGGACATGTTGCATACCAGAAATTAGTGTTAATAACAATTGGAGGACAGGAATGAGGGCAGGGACATTTCTTATCAATTCTGTCTCAATGGCCTGTTTTGCCTTTCGTAGTGAGGAGGAACTTTTTCAACAGCCAAGAAAAAGCGTAAAAGGAGGGGCGAAAGGACAGATTTTCTGCAAAATCAAAACCCAAAGCCAACTCAAATAAGCCAGGGCTCACCTCTCCTCCAGGCAACGCTGTAACCTGAGACGAGTATAGCGTATATCCTCGGTAAACTGGTATACAATCTGAATGTGACTACCACCAAATTGTATACACTCCGCTGGGAGCATCAAGGCTTTAGCTCTAGTTTTGCTTCGCTATCCTAACATTTTCTCCTCTGTATCCTACAGTGTAAATCTGCTTTGGTTTTCATATGTTGTTTTCGTTGGACTTGGCATGCGACTGCCTAAAGGGCCGCGCTGATGGGAACAACATATAAAGGTTCCTTTCAAGTAAACAAGAAACTGTAGTCTGAAAAAGCATCTTCAAGATGCCCTGCGGGTTTTTGTAAACATGTTTAGCTTGAATGCCACGTGGACCATCAAGAGCTGTCGCTGGTTATCAAGAATAGGATCGGTGAGAGAATACACCCCTGTTGCACTCAGTGAGGATGTAATCTAGAATGATAAGGGAAAGGTAAGCCTGTTAGGCTTTTTACACCTGAGCCAACTGTGTCGTCAGGTCTTATCCACGGTTCCCATAGCATGAAGCGACTAGGAGTTCAACTCCTCCTGGATGGGACGCTAGTCCATCGCAGGTTACCTTCCCAGTATTTTTACTGGTACTCATTTATATGGCTGGGTGGACATAGGGACACTTGTGGTTAAGACCTTTCCCAGGGTCTTAGCATGGTGGGGATCTACCAGAGATTTGATGAACCCATGGCCTATCAATTATGAGCCCAGCACCCTCACCACAACACCACCATTCAGAATGATGCTGCATTCAAAATGGTCAGTGTTCAAGTTGTGAAATGCCTTTATTGGCTGGTCCGTTTGTCTTTTTTGTCCTCTTTTTTCATTTCCTTCAAGCCTCTCTCTCTCTCTCTTTTTCTTGGCATCTCTCTCTAAAGGTTCACAACAGCTCATTTTCTCCTTTGGATGGATCATTTGCATTTTTTCATCTGAAAAACAAAGGTGAATGAGGAGCGAGAGAAAAGCGATCCACCATCTGTGTGTGAAATCTATGAATACCAAACAGAAGAAAGATCTCTCTGGTGGAACTCTGGGGAAGTTCACGAGGTCATGCTTTTGTACTGCGACTCGCTCGACTGGGTCAGAAACGCTCCAATTCAAACACACTTCATCTTAGTTATCTTTAACACTCAGATTACAGCCTGTGTCTGTAATGCCAAGCCATGACTCAGAGCGGGATCATGGAAGAATCAGTCACCACAGGTCTCCTTCAGTGTGTCTGAACTTTGTAAGTTGCTGGAAAGCTTCCGACTAGACGTTCCAGAGCATTGGTTATCAACCCTGTTGCTGGAGACCTAAAACCCTTGAAGGTTTAATTCAAACTAAAACCTAACATACCTCCTTCCGCTTATCTAGAACTTCTTCAGTCAGAGATTCGATGGTAGGATGGTTGGAGTCATCTTCTGGAAGGTAGATCTCCAAGGACAAGGTTGATGATCATTCCTCTCAGGGAAGTGTAGGTCCTTGTTTGGTTCCTGATGAGGCTAGAAATCCAAATATATAGACACTGTCCACACTGTAATGGCAAACGTTTCTGGGCAATTGACCAGAACTCTCATATGTGTTTCTTGATTCTTGGACTCCAGGTTCCATTCCTTTTTTTCTGTTATAATAAATGTATCTCTTCTGGGAAGGATCTCCACGATTGAGGCTGTGGGGATTTGTGGTCATTCATCTACAAGAGCACTATTAAGGTCAGGCGTTGATGTCAGACGGGAACACCTGGGGCAGTTGGCATCCCAGTTCATCCCAAACGTGTTCAGTGGGGTTGAGGTCAGTGCTCTGTGCAAGCGACTGATGTTCTCCCGCTCCAGCCTTGGCAAGGCATGTCTTCATGGATCTCACCATGTGTGCAGGGGGATGGTCATGCTTGAACAGGGTTGATTCTCTTAGTTCTAGCAAAGGGAAATTGTGACCCAAGAGCAGGCGAAGACATTCTGCACAATTGTGTGGCATCAGCTTTTGGAGGAAGCTACACATGGGTTTGATGGTCCATAAAATCTCTGTCTCTATTCTCTCTGCTATGGCTTATTTAAGCTTCTCTTCATTTTTTAATGCATGATCTGGTGAATAAATGCTGGCTCCCAATAAGTTCACGTTTTCCTACCTTTTCTGTCAATCATTCTTCATCTAACACTCTGTTTTCTAACCTTTCCACTGCCTGTTGTGCTTGTGAAAATATTGTCCGAACACATCCTATACATGCACTTGTATTCTTTTTTTATCTGTCTTAGAATGCCCTCCACTGGGTTTGGAAAGTTTGAGGGTTAAAGATAGCCAGCTGCAGGCCTCGTCATATAAACGTCATGGTCTCGGACCCCACCGTGGCCGACTCAACATCCAGGCAAGGCAAATACTCATGTTATCTCAATACATTTTTAATCTCTGAGCACAGTATGAACTGTTTCGTTTGAGTGGATGCTGTGTTTAAGTATATGGATTTACACAAACAATTTCTGTTTGTTGAACGGAGATTTGTTCATGCAGGCACTGGTTTTTTCTTACAGGGGAATTTTGCAATATCAAAATTCAGTGCTATATACAGTGATTCATAATCATTCTGGAATTTCATTTTTTAATTTTTATCTTCATTCAGAAAAATAAGCAAAACTAGACAAATAGAAATTTTGCTTTTGTCATGCCGTCCTGTAGGGCTTTTACTTTGGAAAATTTACACCTTGTTGTCAACACTTGTATATCATCAACCTGAACACAAGAAGAGAATCTCCAACAAGCCCAGCAATCCCTTTATATGGATCAAACTCGGGAAAAAAATCACAATGTTAAAGAACCCTTTAAAAAATCATGGATGCAGAATTTTTGAGACTAATCATCTCCAAAATCTGTTCAAGTCTTCCCTGTCCATGTGGTACAAATTTCATTACAATCCAAGCAAAACCTTTTGGAAACAAGATGCAGTACACAGCACCCCCTACTGGGCCTGTAGTAACACCACAATTCCAAAAAATTATATCCCACTAATTTTAGACTATCTCACAATGTTGATAATGAATAATGAAGAATAGCGAAAAAAAAAATACTGGATCCAGAATTTGATCCAAATCAACTCCAAAATCGATTGGGGATCTTCTAGTCCAAAGCCCCGCCTCTGGTAGAAATTTCATACAAATCCACACATAACATTCATTTTCTAAGCCACTTAATTCTAATCAGGGTCAAGGGGAGGGTGACATCCATCTCAGGCAACTCTGGGTATACATCCTGAACAGCTTGCCAGGGCATCAGAGGGCCAACACACTCACACACACTCCTAAGGGAGATTTGGAACAGACACTTGGCTACTGTGCATGTTGGAGGAAACTGGAGTACCCAGAGGAAACCCACACAAGCACAGGGAGAACATGCAAACTCCACACGGAAACGTCCGGGCTGGGAACCCAGGCCTTCTTGCTGTGATGCGGACGTGCTAACCCCTACACCACCTGCAAACAAACATTGATTATTTTATGAACCGCTTCATCCTAAATAGAGTCACGAGGAGTCCAGCTGACTATGCACAAGGGCGGAGTACACCCTGGACAACTCGCCGGGCCGTCGCAGGGCAGAAACATGCTGATGGCAATGCAGTTACTCTTGATAAATTCAGCAGTGTTGTTTTTTATTCATGCCTCTCACCACAGATGTGTTTGGGGGTCCAAGTAGAAAAGTCCACCATTAACACATAAAGGGGTTGAAAAGTCCTTCCAGCACAATAATTCCTCCTGGCATGTGTGTGTGTAGTCTGGTCTTGAGGATGGGGACGTTTACGATGGCGCATGGTGTGCACTGCATGAAGACAAGAAACAGTGGCTTCAGGTCGACGCTCGGAGAGCCACACGCTTTACAGGGGTCATCATACAGGGCCGCAGTTCCGTCTGGAGGTAGGAACACGTATACATATACAGTATTACACAGAGAAATTAAACATGCAGCCATATGGACACAACATGCATGTTAATGAAACCCATCAGTATGTCGGCGAGGGAGCTCAGAGCAGTGCGTGCGACTCGTACCTGATCCTGTACACTAACTTTACTTCTGTTGAAGCTGGAATTGGGTCGAAGCTTTCAAGGTGCACTTCAGTAACGACTCCATCAGCTGGAAGCCCTGCAGGAACGGGACGCAGGAGATGGTAAGATTCATCAGCTTCTAATAGCATTGAAAATACATGAGACACTGATGGCTAGATGATGAAAGTAGAACGAAGTAGGGAGAGAGTAATAGTTTGGAAGCCACAAAATTATGAACTGAATGGAGGTTGAAGAGGAAAGTGCTGGCAATGGAATGAAAAAGGAAAACTAGATGTAGATGGGAGCATGGATAAAAGGATAAAGCAGTTACTGTATCAGATGGATGGCTAGATGAGTGGATGGATGGATAGATGGAGGGATGGATGGATGGTTTGGCTGCACTTACTAGATGGGAGCATGGACCAAAGGAAAAAGCAGTTACTGTCTCAGAGGGATGGATGGATGGATAAATGGATGGATGGATGAATGAATGGATAAATGGACAGATGAATGGATAGATGGATGGATAGATGGAGGGGTGGATGGATGGATGGTTCAGCTGCACTTTGTAGATGGGAGCATGGACCAAAGGAGAAAGAAGTTACTGTATCAGAGGGATGGATGGATGGATGGATGGATGGATGGATGGATAAATAAATGGATGGATGGATGGATGGATGGATGGATGGATAAATAAATGGATGGATGGATGGATGGATGGATGGATGGATGGATAGATGGATGGATGAATGGATAAATGGAGGGATGGATGGACAGATGGATGGATAAATGGATTGATGAATAAACGGAGGGATGGATGGATAGATGGATAGATAGATGGAGGGATGGATGGTTCAGCTGCACTTAGTAGATGGGAGCATAGTTAAAGGATAAAGCAGTTACTGTATCAGACAGATGGAGGGATCGATTAAATGAATGGATGGATGGATGTTTTTCATGGACTGATGGATGGACAGATGGAGGAATTGATGGATGGATGGTTTGGCTGCACTTAGTAGATGGGAGCATGGACCAAAGGATAAAGCAGTTACTGTATCAGATAGATGGAGGGATGGATGGAAGGATGGATGGATGGGTGGATGGATGGATGGCAGGCATTTGAAAGTAATACGGTGTAATCATTTGACGAAGCGTGAATTGGTTGCGGAGGTATTTGAGGAAGTGTTTAGAGATGGATTTGGGCGCGTGTAGATGAATGAATGATCTTGATGGGAGGATGGAGATGGAGAGAATCAGAAAGGATGTTTACTGGCTGCATGGATGGATAAAGATGGGCAATTAATTCAGGGAGAAGTCCAGATGTATGAAGGTAGAGTTTCTTTACCAGCTGCGATTCCAAAAACCTCAATCCAAATCCACTCGATCATCTCACTTTTCATCCTCCGTTATTTTATTCATCCCTCGGCGGAAGGTACAGAACAGATGCACAAGTTTCCTCCACACAAGGTTAAAGAATTTCATTGGCTGTTGTCGATGTGTCCTGGCTTGGGCATCGCCAAGGCCCTGGAACATGTCCATCTCTGGGCCAGCAGGACACTCTCTCCTGGCAGCACGCTGGTGGCTCTGATAGGCTTTTGGATGTGGCGGCTGGCAGCAGTTGGCCTGATTAAGCGGCTCTGTTGGAAGGAGCAGTTGTCTGCCCACTGTTTGTTGCTTACCACCACACGAGTCCTGGCCAGGAACGGCCCAACAAATACTCCCGAGTAAATACAGCTCTGCACCAGCTGACCGGCTGAACACAACCGTTCATGCTAACACTGCAATGGATCCCAGTCAGGACTTTCCCTCTGTTTGGTTTCTGTGAAAGAAAATATTTAATCTGAGTTTAACTGACCGCTTCCTGGAGAGTAAACACCAGTCCAGCTCCGCCAATGATGCAGCCAATGTTCCTACAGTACGTTGAGCTGGTGAGCTTCACTCAGTCTGATGATCTTTCATGCTCACAGGTGTTTGAGGGCAACCGGGACATCGACACTCCAGTGTTGGCCATCTTTTCTGACCCAGTGGTGGCCCGGTTCATTCGGATCAACCCGCAAGCATGGTTTAAAAATGGATCGATCTGCATGCGTGTGGAAGTGCTGGGCTGCGAGCTACCAGGTAACTATCACCGATTCACACAGTTTAAAGACAATAACACACCACGGAGGAAAAACCTGCAGGTATGAGTCCGACAACCCAAATCTTACATCACTACCAAAAATAAGGGTCCCACATGCACATCACTCAAAAAGGGAATTTTGTTTATTCAGGCTCATTTTGTGCTGATGGGTCACATTTATTCTTGTTTACCTTTGTGCTTTTGTTTAATATTATCTCTGCTTTGATCTACATATTATTTGCTCGTTTGTTGAGTTTTATTTATTCCGTTAATTTGTTGTATTTATTTGTTTATTCCCTTTTTTTAATGTATTGTGTTTGTATTTTAATTTGTTTTCTCAATTAAATTTACATTTTTTGTTTTTTTAATTAGTTTCTTCTGTTTTATTTATTTATTTAGTAAGTTTTATATATTAGTTTGTTTTCATTCATTCATTGATTGATTTTCTGAATCGTTTAATCCTAATTAGGGTCACGGAAATTCTATGAGGCGAACGTGTGAACCACGACACCACCGAGCCGCCCTTAGTTTATTTTGCTCAATGATATTTCTTTTATTTATTTATTTTGTGACGTTGTTTGGTTGTTTATCTCCATTTCGTTAATTTTCTTGTTGTGTTTTATTTATTTACCTGTTTGTTTGTTTTTCTGTGCACTTGTTTGCTTTTGTTAGTTATAGTTGGAGAATGTTTGTTTATTTATTTATTAGTTTATATTAAGTTAATACTTTAGTTATAATTGTGTTTATTTAATTATTTAGTGAGTTTTTGTTTATTTGTTTTTTATTTGATTGTGTTTCTTTGGTTTTTATTTCCCCGGTTGTTTCGTTGTGTAGTTTGGCTGGCTGGGTCGTTGTGTGTTTTCACCCAGAATGTTATTCTTATTCGTTTTTCCTCCTTGTGTTTTATTCGGCTTTGTAAGTGATTAGAAGTTCCTGGATCGCAGGGGTGAGTGAGTGAGTGTGTCAGCAGGCGACCTATCGGATGCTACTCCTCTAAACTTTGTGTGGAAGAAAGGTTTTCATGGTGTTTATGGTATTTATTCTGAAACCTCTTTCATTAGATCCCGATCACGTTTACCCGTGGCAAGTGGCAGAGCAAACGCGGGACAAACTGGACTTCCGGCATCACAATTACAAGGAAATGAGAAAAGTATGTTCCGATATCTTGCAGCGTAAAATTAAGGTCCGGCGTCGTGATGAGAAAAACTCCGTGACGCCAATAAACCTTTTTAAACTTCTTCCACAACAACTACAATGCATTTTCAATATCTGTTTATTATTAGTGAGAGATTATGAAGGATCGACTGTACAAGTCCTTGTGTACATGTTACCATGGGAACAAGTAAATGTGTCATGTCAATTTATATTAATCTCTTATTTTATTTCCATATTTTAAAATCAGAGAGGATTTTTTGCTCACGTGCAGGAGGAACTCCCACCTCACTGCGACTGTCGATCACACGGGAAGCTAAACGTCTCCAACATCTCTCTCATCACTGCATGTACCTTTTGTAGCTCATGAAGTCGGTGAACGAGGCTTGTCCGGACATCACACGCATCTACAGCATCGGGAAGAGCTACAGGGGCCTGAAACTGTACGTGATGGAGATCTCGGACAACCCGGGCAAGCACGAGCTGGGTGAGAGAAAACCGGGTCCAACCTGAACCCGCCGGAAATGTGTCTGGTGATAAAAAAAATAAACAATTTATTATCAGTTGATTTAAACGTATAGACTGTATTGGGGCGGCACGCTGGCGTCGTGAGGTCGCTCATCCGGTTCACAGCAAGAGGGTCCTGGGCTCGGTAAAGGTGTTTCTGTGTGGAGTTTGCATGTTCTCCCCCCTGTTTGTGTGGGTTTCCTCTGGGTACTCTTGTTTCCTCCCACAGTCTAAAGGCATGCACATTATGATCATCAGATCTTCCAAATTGCCCCTAGGTGTGAGTGTAAGTGTGAATGGTTATGTGTGTGTGTGTGTGTGTGTGTGTGTGTGTGTGTGTGTGTGTGTGTGTGTGTGTGTGTGTGTGTTTGTCCCTGGGATGGACTGGTGAACGGTTCAGCGTCGGCTGAGACAGGCTCCAATCCCCCGTAACCGATCAAATGGTTTGGCAAATAAATAATTGAATGGGGAAACATCATTAATAAATACAATAATAAATAGCAATCATTTCGGAATGTTGAGGGGAATATTCAGTGATATCCACCAGGCTGGAGGTGAATAACTGTTTCAGGATATACTACATGGTAACATAAGGAGAAACGTGCATTAAGATCAGATGTTTATGATTTGTTTGTTGCATTTTTAATTGATTTTAGTGATATCCTGAGTTTGTGGTGTGGATAAGGTCTATTATCGAGAGGTACCGGACCAGTTCGGTCCCGTTAGTTCCCGTGTGTTCCATAAACATGAAATAAATATCTCCTGGCTGCAAACTTATAAAACATATCCGAGCTATCAAATTTTATAGACTATTTAAAAGTCTGTTCGGGTGGAGCAACCCTGAGAATGAGCTGTTGCCATAGAAACCATCATGAATTATACGATACACTTTGATGTAAACCACTGCTCAGAGTTTTGCTTGGTTCAAATGAATCAGCACCTTCTGACCAATCAGAGTTGAGGACACGATGGTGTCAGCAGGTTCTTCACAAAGTTTCTTTATGCTCAAAATCCAAGTATCCTGCAACTGCAGCCAGGGTCAAAGGTCAGCATCCAGAGCTTGCGCTTGGCTTGAGTTGTGTCACTGAAAGGGGATCTGAAAGTCTGAAAGGAAAATCTCCAGCGCTGAATGGGTGAGAACTGTTCTCCAACACTTCAAGGCATAAAAAAAAGCACTTTTGAGTTTCAGTACAGACCCGGCTTGTTCTATAAACACTTTCAGCCAAGTGTGTATTTGTTTAACACAAGCTCAGGCATGTATAGATGCAGCCAAAGCGCCACTGGTTCCTGCGCACAGAGCGAAACATCACCGTGCAGCCATTCTGAAAAGTGTGTGACGTTACTTCCTGCTGAATCAAATTCCATTCACGAACTAATGAAGCGCGATCTCTCGGGCCGTGTGCAGAACTGGGACGCAAATTGTCCATGGCTTATTTATGCCCGCTAAATCCTAGCGACACTTTGTGTTATCATGTGATCATCTGCGCTCTTGTATCTAAGAACAAGCACCGAAACCTTGCTAGCTAACCAACTAACCAACTAACTACCCAACTCACTATCGCTTGGTAGCAATTAATACAAACAGTCTGGTAGACTTTAAAGTAAAGCATAAATACACTAGCCGATCTTTCTAGTTAGCATGCTAATCACTTATAACCAGCTCGCTAATGTTTTTGTTGAGCTGCCGGTCATGTTCAGCGATAAATATTCAAGATTTCTGTCAGGAATTCTCCAGGTATGATCGTTAATCGATATTAGTTTATTATATCTACGATAATCTTCTTTCAAATATTTGTAAAACCTCCTTTTATTGGCTTCTAATTTTAATTTCTTGCGTTTTCCTATTTTGTGAAACAGAGCTGTTTTCGAGAAGGTGCCAGATTTCAAACCCCGCTGTCAGGAGGAGACCGAAAAGATGAAGGAAATGGGAGCACAGAGAGGGGGGGGGGGGGGG
>JAQNCB010000005.1:2279493-2289783 GCA_030068295.1 Euristhmus nudiceps | reverse complement strand
GAGAGAGAGAGAGAGAGAGAGAGGGAGTGAGAGAGAGAGAGAGAGAGAGAGAGAGAGAGACAGGGGTGAAGGGGGGAGAGAGAGGGGGGGGGGGGATTGAGTCATGTTTCATTAGTTTAACGTCTGTTTCTTTTCTGTAATGTTGCAATTGGCTTCTCTTGTGAAAATCTCAGGTTTCAGCGTTTCGGACGCTGAGGGCTGAGATTAGATTCCCTTCCAATTCGTTTCATATTCAGTGATACTAAAACACTTGTCTATTACCGGTATTTCTATATGCAAATGTTTGTCAGTGACATCACGCTGTGTTGTTACATTCAATTAAATCACAAATATTATGCAAACGTTTATTGTTTGTTGTGACTTGACATCCTTTCGAAGCCTCCGGTTTAACATTTCTTAACA
The DNA here is from genome assembly GCA_030068295.1 of Euristhmus nudiceps. Lineage (NCBI taxonomy): Eukaryota > Metazoa > Chordata > Actinopteri > Siluriformes > Plotosidae > Euristhmus > Euristhmus nudiceps. The sequence goes on along the minus strand of JAQNCB010000005.1, from coordinate 2,289,381 downwards.
GTTCAAGGCTCTTAACTTCCTCCACACCAATAAATAAATTAGATTTAAAATTGTTAAAGAATTTAATTTAAATATCAAAAGCCTCACCTGCAACTTGAGATGTTGAGAAAAAATTAATGGAATAGATTAAAATATCACTAAATACAGCATAAAGCGGCGCGGTGGTGTAGTGTTCAGCACGTCCGCCTCACAGCAAGAAGGCCTGGGTTCGAGTCCCAGCCTGGGCGTTTCTGTGTGGAGTTTGCATGTTCTCCCCGTGCTTGCATGGGTTTCCTCCTGGTACTCCGGTTTCCTCCTACAGTACAAAACCATGCGCAGTATGCTAATTGGCTGCTCCAAATCTCCCTTTGGTGTGAGTGTGAATGTGAATGGTTGTGTGTGTATGTCGGCCCTGCGATGGCCTGGCGAACTGTCCAGGGTGTACCCCACCCTCCCCTGGAGTCGGCTGAGATGGGCGCCAGCCTCCCCACGACCTGAATTAGGATTAAGTGGTTCAGAAAATGAATGAATTCAGCATAATTACATGCTAATTTTAATGTGTTTACAAAATAAATGTTTTCAAACAAATAAACAGCAACAAACAAACAAATAAATGAACAAATAAATTTTGACACAAAAAAAACAAATTAATGAAGAAAGAGTTTAGTTATTTTCAGTGAAACCTTTTGAAAGTTACTTATAAGAATGATACTGTGCAGAGGTTTTGGCACCCGGATTTTTGTCTCCTGATTTTATTCCGCTGAAGCACATCAGTGTTTCAAATAAAATCGCCCACATAGATTTCTAGGGATGAAGGGATGAAGGGATGAATAATTCAAAAACCTACTGAACATATCTTGCATGGCATTAAAAAAAATAATCTGCATCATAATCACAAGTCTAATCATCACATGATCCCATCACATCACCGTGGCTCAGATTTGTGGTTGAACGGTGAAAGTGCGCTGCTGCCCCCTGCAGGTGAACCGGAGTTCCGTTACGTGGCGGGGATGCACGGGAACGAGGTTCTGGGCCGAGAGCTGCTGCTGAACCTGATGCAGTACATCTGCCAGGAATACAAACAGGGCAACCAGCGCATCGTCCATCTGGTTAAACAGACTCGCATCCACCTGCTGCCCTCCATGAACCCGGACGGTTACGAGATGGCCTACAACAAGGTGCGTTTAGTCCGACAATCCTGACCAATATTTTCTTTATTCTGAATAAACGCCCCCCATCGGCGGCGCAGCAGTGTAGTGGGTTGCATTTGTATTTTTCCCCCCATTTTTATCCCTAATTTATTCGTACCCAATTCCCACCCATCAGGTGTTGCCTTCCCTGTCACACGACCACCACCGACCAGGGAGGGGCGAAAGCATGCACACGCCCCCTCCGTGACATGCGATGCTAGCCACCCACCTCTTTTCGAACTGCGGCGCCATGCATACTTGAGGGCGGGTCTAACACACTCGGAGGGAAAGTGCTATCCACCCCCTCGTACGAATGAGCTCACGGACACCTGTGATTGGCTGCCGATCGCTGTGAGTGACAGGGAAGTGAGCTTATGGCATCCCTCCCTCGCGTGAGAGCTCGGCCAATCAGCTCCCATGGACTCCCGGCACGGACGACTGTGCATTAACCCGGGTTCGATCCTGTGAACTCCGGGTAGCTGATCCAGTTCTGTGTGGACTTCATGACTTGTATGTTCTACGCGTGCTTGGGTGGGTTTCCTCCGAGTACTCCGGTTTCCTTCCGCAGTTTAAAGACATGCACGTTGGGTAAAGTGGATGTTCCAAATTGCCCCAGTTGTGAGTGTAAATGGTTGTGTGTGTTGCCGTGGGAGGGTTTAGCGGGTTGTTCAGAGTGTTCTCCGCCCTCGTCCAGAGTCAGCTGAGGTTGGCTCCAGCCGGCCCGCGACCCGGGTAGGATTGAGCGGTTTGGTGAATGAGTGAGTGCGTGAGTGAATGACACTGTAGCTTGTGTTCAGAAGGGAAATCATGGAGGGAACCTTATTCGAACTCTCTGATGCTGCTCGTAAACCCGGCCCGCGGCGTCTCTTCGTGCGGATTCTGAAGACTGTTTGTTGTTTCGCCGTCAGGGATCCGAGCTCGCCGGCTGGGCAGAGGGTCGTTTTAGCTACGAAGGCTACGACATGAACAACAACTTCGCCAATCTGAACTCGGTGATGTGGGACGCCATGGCGCTGGAGACGGACACGTCGAAACTCATCAACCATTACATCCCCGTTCCGGAAGAGTATACCTCGAAGGACGCCGTGGTGCGTAAGTTACCAGAAACTCACACCTGTATCAATCCTGTCCCTGTCAATCAATACCGACACGCCGTTCTGTCACTGTTTACTCACGGACGGCTCAAGGTGGCGGCGGAGACGCGCGCCGTGATCGGCTGGATGCGGGCCATCCCCTTTGTACTGAGTGCCAACCTGCATGGCGGCGAGCTGGTGGTCACTTATCCGTTCGACATGGCGCGGGACTGGGCGCCTCGAGAGCACACGCCCACCCCGGACGACAGCGTCTTCCGCTGGCTCGCCACCGTCTACGCCAGCACCAACCGCGTGATGTCGGATCCGTACCGCCGGCCGTGCCACAACAAGGACTTCACTCGCCAAAACAACATCGTAAACGGCGCCAACTGGCACACGGTTCCCGGCAGTGGGTATCGAGTATAAAACACGCCGGTTGTGTAGACTGACACTGGAGACTCCTTCCATCACCGATAAATAAAATAATCTCCTTCATCGCACTCATAAGAATTCAATTATAATCTTGTATTAAAGCGGAGTCTTGATGTAATGTTGTGTGTGTGTGTATGTGTGTGTGTGTGTGTGTGTGTGTGTGTGTGTGTGTGTGTGTGTGTGTTGGCCCTGCAGTAGATGAGTGAGTTGTTCAGGGTGTACCCTGCCGTTGCCCAGAGTCCCCTGAGACGGTCTCCTGAGATCTTTTTCCTTTTTTTTCAGGCATGAATGACTTCAGCTACCTGCACACGAACTGTTTCGAGGTGACGGTCGAGCTGTCATGTGATAAATTCCCGCACGCCAGCGAGCTGCCCAGAGAGTGGGAGAACAACAAAGAGTCGCTGCTGGTCTACATGGAACAGGTGAGCGACCCAACCCGGGGTACCGAGGAAATACGGGAATCCAAAACAATCCGATTTATAAAGCCGTCTCACAGCATGAAGGCCCCGGGTTCGAGTCCCGTGCTCAGCGAGGGCGTTTCTGTGTGGGCCTTGTGTGCGCTCATGGTGCTCTTGTGGGTTTCCTCCAGGGACTCAGGTTTCCTCCGACAGTCTAAAGACATTCACACTGGGCTCACTGGCTGTTCCAGGTTGCCCCTAGGTGTGAGGGTGTGAGTGTGTGTTGTCCTGCGATGGACTGGTGAGCCATTCAGTGTGTACCCAGAGTTGGCTGAGATAGGCTCCAGCATTCCCATGACCCATATAGGATGAAAGCGCTCGCATGTCTGGACTGTTATGCATTTTTCCGTCTCTCCGTGTTTCAGGTCCACCGTGGCATCAGAGGAGTCATAACGGACAGAGACACCGCGGCTGGAATCGCCGACGCCGTCATTAAAGTCGACGACATCGACCATCACATCAGATCCGGTGAGGGAACGCAATCAAAGCAAAGCGCAACCTCGTCGTTTACCAGAGGCGAGAAAAGTAGTTTGGAGTTTTGTTTGGAATAAACACAGGACACAGAGAAAATATAAGAACAGGAAAATGTTCAGCAGTCAGAGAAGGAGAAAGACAGAATGGACCAATCAGAAACCAGGAGACTCTGAGGGGCCACGTGAATTGGAAAGACCACCAGAGGTGAATTAAAACCGAGTGGATATCATCCGCCAGCATGCGGCATTCATTCATTCATTCATTCATTCATTCGTTTGCTGAAAAGCTGAGTCCAACTATGGTCACGGGGCGGTCGGAGCCTATCTCAGCCGCCTCAGAAAGAAGGCGCGGTACACCCTGTCCATCACACACACACACAACCATTCACACTCACATCTAGGGACGATTTGTAAACAGACAATTTGCTTAATGTGCATGTCTTTGTGGGAGGAAACCTTCGGACCCGGAGGAAACCCACACAAGCACGGGGAGATCATGCAAACTCCACGCAGAAGCTTCCTCACCATTCATGGGTCTCGAACCCAGGACCTTCTTGTTGTGAGACGGACGTATCAACCAGTATGCCACTAACCAGTATTTCTCACTTTAACCAGTCAATCTCACCTATCTCCAGTTTATTTGCATAATATATGATGTCACTAAGTTCTGTAATCTTATATTACTCAACGCTTTCCTGTCTCCAGCATCTGAAGGGGATTACTGGCGCCTGCTGAACCCCGGGGATTACGAGGTGACGGTGATGGCGGAGGGATACGTGCCAGTCACGCGTTCCTGCAGGGTGGAATACGAGCACTACCCCACCATCTGCGACTTCCGTTTATCCAAAACGCCCAAGCAGAGGCAGGGGGGCATCCCCAAGCGGGGGAACACCACCAAAGAGCTGCAGCTGCGACTTCGTCGGTGGCGTCTGCGCAAAAAAAAGACGGGCGCCAACAACCCACAGCGGCGGGGGGTCAGGAATGCACTCTGACCCTTGACCTGCCTGACCTTGACACTTTTTGTTGTTGTTGTTGTTGTATGAATAAAATGCCAGATTAGGTTTCTTTTCCTGGATTGAAGGAGTTCAGTGTTTCTCAGCAGCACTGTTTCAAAATAAATCACACTTTACCTCATTTCAGTCTCAAACAAAGATTTTAAAAAGAAAATTACCATTTTATTAATTTATTATACTATCTTTTATATCAAGTAACTCTTGATTTATTTTCCATATAATTTCATTATCTCTGAGAACACATAAACAGATAAATAATCATTCGGTGTGAGGGTGAATGGTTGTGTGTGTGTGTGTGTGTGTGTGTGTGTGTGTGTGTGTGTGTGTGTGTGTGTGTGTGTTGGCCACGTGATGGCCTGGTGAGCTGTTCAGGGTGTACCCCACACCGAACTAGGAATAAAGCGGCTGAGAAAAACGAATGAATCATAGAATGAGTTTCTATGTAAATGACTCTTGCCGACTCAGAGTGAGTGTGAATGGTTGTGCATGATGGTCCTGTGATGGACTGGTGAGCTATTCAGAGTGTACCTCGCCTTCGCTCAGTATTGGCTGAGACAGGCTCCAGCCTCCTTGCTAGCCTAGCAGGATTAAACGATTCATCAAATGGAAGGATGGATGGATGGGACATGATAAAAAATATTGTAAACACCGTTTGTGTCCAGCAGGGGGCGTCAAGCGCCTTTCAAATGGGTATTTTTCATAAACGTCACGTGAATCTTTTTGATGTGGACTGCAGTTCGAATTTAATTCAATAAATTAACAACATTTAATGAAAAAAAAGACAATTAAATCATTTCTATGAATGAATGAATAAATAAATAAATAAATAAATAAATGTATTTTCTTCAGCAAGTCCCGCCTCCTGCTTTCGGATTGGCTCTGTAATTGGCGCGTGCAGCTCACCATGCGACGGCTGAAAGAATGGAGCTGGCGCACACGAATGACGTCATGTCAGGACACTCAACTGTCATGTTGAAATGACATATACCGGGTTAAAGTGTGAACTGATGAATAAATCTTGTTGTTTATGAAATGAATAGAGAATATAATCGTTGGTTTTGTTGAAGATGTGGCTCCACACCAGAAGGTGAGCAGTTTCAGCGTTATTTAGCCGAGTTAGCATTCTGAGCTAATTTACTTCATTCATTCTGACAGCTTTTCTGTTCAGTATGAGAAGATTTCAGGGAGGAAAATATGCCTGAAGTTACAGACTGTGGGTGTTTAAACTACAGATGTGTGTGTATATTTGCAATTTTAAAGACCAAGTAGAAATTTTGGGGTTTTAAATATTTTCACAAAAATAGCTGCTTGTTTGTAATCAAATGTTTACAATCCAGACCAACCCACAGATAAATGTATTTTTCATGTCAGTTTACACTTCCTTCTGTATCCTTCTCTTTTTTTTCAGTCTCTCAAGCATGACGTGCTTGAAACTCGCCTTCCGTGGATCCTTAAGCTCACATTTCCGTGGTATCCAGCTGACTGTAAACCCCCTGGCGAGATGCCTGTCCCAGGGCGTATCCTGGAGAGACCCGTCACCCCGACCCACTCACTGCCTCAGCCCCAGGTGTGCCACCTTCCTGCCGGTTTTGCCCCTCCAGCCGCGCAGTGTGAGACTTGTGAGTTCTTCAGGATCCGGGTGGTACGAGAGCATGGCGGATTCTGCTCCCGTACACTTGACCGAGCAGCTCCTGGTCTCCAGCCAGCAGATGACAGCGCTGCCCTGGTGGGCAGGGATCATCTGTACCACGGTGGCACTGCGCACCGTCATCACTCTGCCGCTCGCTGTTTACCAGGCCGTCATTATCGCAAAGGTCTCGTCTTTTATCACGACTAACCACCTGCTTTGTAGAGTCCAGGCTCATGTGATAGTCGCCAAAGGAGAGGGCTTCCAGCCTCAACCAATACTGGTGGTGTTTTTTTTGAGAAAGGGGTTGTAGTTCAGGGGCAATCAGTGCAATCTGTGTGAAGTTACTGACAGGAGGTCAGTGATCCAAACACAAACCAGTATTCTGGATCAGAACATTCTTCAACAGTTTTCTTTCCGGCACTTTATCACATTTCTGCTCAGATGCTCAGGCAACAGACTCGATCTTTGTTATTTATTGCGTTCAAAGATGTATATAAAATATTACCATGACACCAGTTTCATCCACCCCCACACACACACACACACACGTTCTCTGATTCTCTCTCTCTCTCTCACACACACACACACACCCTCTCATTCTCTGATTCTCCCTTTCTGGTGCTCTCTCTTTCTCTTACTTTCTCTCTCTCACACACACACTCTCACAGTCTCTCTCTCTTTCTCACTCTCTCTTACTTTCTCTCACACACACGCACTCTCACAGTCTCTCGCTCTCTCTCTCCCTGACTCTGACTCGTTGATGGTATTTCGTGTTCTCAGCCTCTATGTTTTGTTGAACATTGTTTCTGTTCCTCCCCCGGATGTTCTCACGGCCCGTCTGGGAGAGCCGGAGCCGGAGTGCGCCGACAGTGTGGGTCGCCCGTTTCCCCTCCTAACCCCGTGCTCAGCATCTCTGCTCCAATGAAGTAAACACGCCGAGCTCATGCGACCTTCCCCCAGAGAGATGTTTATCTTCCTCCCTTCTGAAACGTCTGCACTGTTTATGCGTGAAAGCCGCCGTCCTTGTATCGGGCGTGATCACATGATCCACAGTGTCGCAGAGGCGTGTGTGATCTGACTCGCGTTCTCACACTCTCCCCGATCCTCATTTTCCCCCCATAATGCCGTGCCTGTTTTAAATCCTCACACTTGGCTGCTGTTCAAAGCGCTCGAGAGTCACGGGTCACATTTCCCAGAAAACAGCTGCGCGTCTGGGATTCAGGGGGTTCTGTGGGGAGTTACTTTAGAGATGATTTAGGTTTGAATATTTTTTAAGTATAGAACACTCATCCTGTCCCTGGAAAATAATACACGATGGCAGGAAGTGAACATCACCCGGACAGAGCGGCACGGTGGCGTCGTGGGGAGCACGTCCGCCTCACCGTCATGCGGTGCTGGGTTCGAGTCACAGGCTCGGAGGCTGGTGCCCATCTCGGCCGACTCTGGGCGAGGGCAGAGTACACCCTGGACAGCTCGCCAGGCCGTCCCAGGGCAGAAAGGCTGTGGGTTATGCAGCTACTCTTGTCGAAAGGTAGCGATGGTTCTTTTCCATCCCTCTCACCACAGACAGGGAGAGACACGGCCGGCCTTTGGTAACCCAGTTAGGTGCATTGGGGGGGGGGGGGGGGCAGCAGGGACAACCTGGTAATAGTGTGGCTTAAACCCCTGACCTTTGGATCAGTAATCCAACACCGTACCACCAGGTCACTGCTACCTTTATTTATTTATTATAATATTTGTTTATTATTAGTTTGAAACAAGCTGACATTTATTATTGTATATCGTATATGACTGTAATAATTGATTTATTGATATACTGATATAAATGTATGAAGTTGATATTGAAAGTATTTTGACGTGCCTTTATATCGCGTTCAGTTGTGAGTGGCGTTGCGGCGTTTGTTTGTGACGTATCAGTCACCCTGACACACTGAGGTGATTTCAGACCTCCTTGCCCTCGAGGTGCACGCTCGTGAGCAGGTCAGTCATTACGACACGGCCTGCACTTGGAGCTCAGAGTGCAGGAGAGTAACTGTGGCATCGTCTTTCTCTCAGCCAGATCGAAGCTCTGCAGAAGGAAATCGCCGAGTTAGCACAGCGGCTACGCTACGAGATCTCCATCAGAGCCAAGGAGAAGGGCTGGTCTGAGAAAACCTGCAGGTACGAGCTCGCTTTACGCTCATGTGAGGATGATCGCAAATCTATAAACCCAAAAAATTATTATTGTTATTATTGTTGTTGTTGTTGTTATTATTATTGTTATTACTCATTCATTAATTTTCTAAGCCGCCTAATCCGAATCAGGGTCGCGGGGAGGCTGGGGTCTGTCTCAGCCGATTCTGGGCGAGGGCGGGATTCACCCTGAACAGCTCACCAGACCATTGCAGGGCAACACACACACACACACACACACACACACATAGGGTTGAATCGGCACCGCATGTGTTTGGACTGTGGGAGGAAACCGAAAAACATGGAGGAAACCCACGCAAGCACGGGGAAAACATGCAAACTCCACACAGAAACACCCAGGCTGAGAGTCGAACCCATCCTAACCACCACACCACCTGCCTTCCTGTTTATTTTTATTATTATTATTACTTTTTTATTATTTATTTGTTTGTTTGTTTGTTTATTTATTTGTTTTTTTATTTATTTATTTATTGAAAGCTTCCTCACTGTGTTTTTAGCATTAATACTCCTGTTTGTTTTTCAGCCATTTTTTATTGTCCTATAAATAAATAAATAATAGCATTATTTCTGATGAGCAAAAGTATATTTGTCTGACTGAAAACTTTGTTTGTTTGTTTGTTTTTCGGGATTTGATTTATGGCCCAGATTCCATTTTAAGAAGAACCTGCGGCGGCTCGTGTCCGAGCTGTACGTGAGGGACAACTGCCACCCGTTCAAGGCCAGTTTACTCATCTGGGTGCAGCTGCCCATGTGGGTGTGCGTCTCTCTGGCGCTGCGGAACATCAGCGTGGGATTGGAACACGTCCCGTCTGGTAAACCTCTCGCTGTCGTCTCGGTTGGTGTGCGGAGTAAAAGCGTGGCCTGCTGCTCAGCCATTTTCTCTTTTCACATTTTTTTAAAGGTGGATTGTGGTGGATGTGGCAACCATTGTCATACATCTGTGAACATGTGGCTGGATAGATTAGATTAGATCAGATTAGATTCTGCTTTATTCTTATTACACATGTATAAATACAGAGTAACGGAATGTAGTTCAGCATCCAATCAGAAGTGCAGAGAGCAGCGAGTTTGTGCACTTACCCATAATGCACTTTGTTGACATGTTAAATCCGTAATTTTGTTTTAGTGTATTTTTTACTATTTGAAGAAATAAAATCGGAGCTCGTGATGTGTGTCCTGGGGATGCAGGGTTGCAGCAGGAGCTGGCAGCAGGTGGCGCTCTCTGGTTTGCCGACCTCACCGTGCCGGACTCCACCTGGATCGTCCCCGTGTCTCTGGGTCTCATCAACCTGCTCATCACTGAGGTGAGAAAAGCAATTATTGAGTTTTTATTGGCTTTGAGGAAATAAAATCAGTCTTGATGTCACACTCAACACCGTGTGTGTGTGTGTGTGTGTGTGTGTGTGTGTGTGTGTGTGTGTGTGTGTGTGTGTGTGTGTGTGTGTGT
>JAQNCB010000005.1:2195050-2205227 GCA_030068295.1 Euristhmus nudiceps | reverse complement strand
AGCTTATGAAAAAGACAGAACGCAGCTGTAAGCTGTGATGGAAGAGCCGCCGCGTTACCCAATCACGAGGTTCACGATGCACAGATGAAACACCTTCTTTTCTGGGTCGTTGTATGAGATCTGCTCCTCCTCTTTTTCAATTTTCCTCATCAGCTCCTCTGCCTTTAGATGCGCACACACACACACACACACACACACACACGCACACACACACAATATATTGGCACCCTTTACAACGGGTAAAACTGAATACACTATCCATACACGACATTAATTCACATTACTCCCATAACCTGAGCAAGAGCACACAAGAGATTTTGCGTTCAAAACTATTGGCACCCCACAATTACCACCGCGCCTCTAAGCACATTTCCCTTTTATGTGAATATAAACAAAAAAAGTAATTCCCACAAAAACTAAACAAAGCAAAATTGTAATCTCCTAATTTTTGATGTTGGGAGGCAGCGTGGTGCAGTGATGTGAGCATGTGAGCATGTCCGTCTCACAGAAAGAAGGGCCTGGGTTCGATTCCCGGGCTCAGGGAGTTTCTGTGTGGAGTTGCATGATCTCCCTGTGCTTGCATGGCTTTCCTCCACCATCACAAAACCATGCACAGTAGGCTAACTGGCTGTCCGGAATCATCCCACGGCACGAGAGTGAACGGGTGTTTGCGTGTTGACCTTACAATGGTCTGAATTGGCGGAGATGGGCACCAGCCTTTCTGCACCCATAATTAGGATTAAGAAGCTTAAAAAATTATTTTTTAATGCCACATCCTTTTTACATCACTGCACGACAGTGTTTGTTGCCCATGTATATAAATACATCATTGTTATTGTTGATATTTTATTTTTCTTACTTTTACTGGAAAGCTATTTTTACATTAACTTTACTTTTTCCCCTTGTTTTCTTTTTTCCATCACTCTGTTAATCATGTAAATGTATTTTAAATGCAATAAAAGGAGCACAGAGTGACACCTTTCCACTCACCTCTTCATTCTGACTTGTCATGATGTACGATACACACAGGTTCGCCAGCACAATCGCGCTCACATTCAGGATCTGAAGTCAACAAAAATAAACAAAACCATAACATCACTTCGGATTTATTAAGAAAGAGAATCAAAAAAAAAAAAAAAAAAAAAAGGTAAAACGCCAGGCATATGGACACGGCAAGCTTCCAACACCACACTGAACGCCCCATGCAGTCAAAATGTTCGCATGCTAGCACGTGTTTTACCGAAGGTTTTCTTTTGCAGGGACACTCCTGAACGTTACACTGTTCCAGCTTGTGAAAACAAACACACACAGATTCAGTACAAACCCGACACCTGCTTTACGCCTTCTCATTTCTCTTCTTTCAGAACATTCACCTGCTTCCGTAACTCAATACAACCGCTGCAGCAAAATCAATCAATCAGTCAATTAATCAAGTCTCTCAATAAAGAGTCAATTAATTTAGAGTACATTGCATTTTTTTAGTGGAGAAGAAAAGATTAATGTGAAAAATGAACAAGAAAATGTTACACAAAACATTAAAATGAAAAGAAATTATACGTTGTAACTTTCAATTTGACTCACCGAAGTTAGAAATGAAATTTGAAACATAATAATTCCAAAAAATGTTTATGTATGTTTAGATTTATGTGAAAACATCTGGGCTGCTGTGTGAAGTTGAAATTATCAAAGACTTAGGAATTAAAATCAATTTCAGATCCTCCACAATTAATTTTGTCGGTCACCACTGAATGAGTTCTTACCGTCTTACCGTTTAAATAGATTCAAACTAAAAAAAATAAAAATAAATAAATAAATAAATAAAAAAAAAAAAAAAAAAAAAAAAAAAAAAAAAAAAAAAAAAAAAAAAAAGAGAGAGAGAGAAAGAAAAAATTGTTTTGGGGAAAAAAAACCAAATATATATATATATGTATGTATGTATATATAAATCTTAAAATTAATATATAAAGTGAAAACAAAAATTATTGTTTGCAAAAACAAAACAAACTTTATAGGGTCCTGAAGATTTGATCTGAAAACAGGTTTTTTAAGGATAGTATTTATTTTTCTTTGACAAATTAAAAGGGAAGAAAAAAAGGATTTCATGTGCCATTTCAAGAGGAAAAGTATTATCATCCCTTCCTTTAAATTTCTCACAATACAATAAAAAGGTCTAAAAATTACATATGTATATATATGTATGTATATATTTGAGAAAAGGACGAATAGGCTACAAGGTTCATCCTGACAAGCTTGTTTCACGGCTGGTCATTGGCCACTGTTCAGGGGTGAAGAGCGGCCAATAGCCAGCCACGAAACAAGCTTGTCAGGATGAACTTGTAGCTTATTTGTCCTTTTCTAAAACATATACTTCGCTCTACTCTGCGTATCGAGCACTGCTCTACAGATATCATTTCTTCAGCTTTTACTTCATATATATTCACGTATACACACACACACAAAATGTAGACACTATATTATTAATATATATGTTTTATATATAAAAGCGTCTTTATTAACAGTATGACTTCATCGACACGTCCAGCTAAACCTTTCAGTCCACCTCGATTCTTAAAACTCTCCAAATTTCACTCTTGATATTATTTTTATTTCTGACTTTACAATAATAACTGAGATATTATGACATGTGGGAGGTACAAACGCTTGCCTGGGCGTGTACATCCAGTACCTTACCCTCCAATGTGAAATATGAAACACACGGTGGTGACGTGCCCCAAACTTGACTCGGATGCCGCTGCACTTACGTTATCGTAGTGCTTCTTTACGATGGGCTCGTAGAATCCGATCGCCTCTTTGTACTTGTTCTCCTGCATGAAGAGCACGTGCGCGACGTTCAGCTTCCACGTGTCGTGCTCGTTGCAGAACTCCACCGACTTGCGGAAGATCTTCTCCACCATGTTGTAGTTCTCGCGGTTCCAGTAAATCTTCGCCTGCGCCATCAGCACGGGGATGTACCTGAAAAAGGAACATGACTCCACTCAGAACAGACCGTATTAACAGTATTCGAATGCGGATAACGAGGAGAGGGTTTTAACACGTACTCCTCCACCAGCTGATCGTAATCCTCCAGCGCTTTTTTCATCCCTTCATCGTCACGCGAACGTCGGGACTCCTGCACCTTCGAGATCAAAAGCAACGTTTAGCGTCTCCTCCGCAATCAATCCATTCATACCAGAGCACGGTGGAATCCTGGAGTCTGATTCGCGACTTCATATAATCCTTCTATAAACACACATTTATGGAACACTAATGGAGGGAGTCTCCCTGTCAGGAGGTCGGTGCAGCGGCACAGTGAACGGCACGTCCGCCTCACAGCAACAGGGTCCTGGGTATGAGTCCCGGGCTCGGCAAGGCTGCTCCCGTGTGGGGTTTGCGTAGGTGTTTTCTTCATGGGTTTCCTCTGGGTACCCTGTGTGTGAGTTTCCTCCCACATTCCAATCGCATGCACATTAGGCTATTTAGTGGTCTCAAAGTACGAGTATGAATGTTTGTGTTTGTTGACTTTACTGCAACTAGAAATCCTTTGTAAATAAAAACGATTAAGGATAATATTAAACCCTTTGTTACTTCCTATTCGAGGAAACTACTCAAATTTATTGTGGTCACGCTGCCTCCTGTTGTTGATTATTTTCCTATAACAGCACTCCCCTTCATGTTTTACACACAGGTCTAGGTTTAAATGTCTGCACACACACACACACACACACACACACACACACACACACACACACACACACACACACACACACACCCTCTCTCTCTCTCATTTAGTCACACATCTGTTTTCAAAAAGGTCAATGGAAAAAAAAAAGTAACCTGTTTGGTGACCTTGCGTAAGTGCTCCGTCAGTTTCCCCGCCATGTCGTCCAATTTCCGAAACGCCTGCAAGAAAAAAGCAAAAAAACAAAAAAAAAAACAAACAAGCTAAATAAATCTAACAGTGACCAAGATAAGGGATGTTCTGCTGAACTCAGAACCCTGCAGTTCAGGAGTCCTCAAGGTGGGGTATAAGGACATCAACCAACATCCCAACGGGGCAATTTTTTAATCTCAGTCTTCAAAATATTCAACCTGCTAGTGTAACAAAGAAAACCAGGCTTAAACTTCAAACAGGTCATAAACCGTCATTACACATCAAGAATGAGTCCAACTCTGAGGGTGTAGAGGAGCGTTACCTCCTCTGGAGCGGTCTGACTCGTCAGCATGGCATCCAGAAACTCATAGAGGTACTGCACACAGGGGTAAAATGAAACAGCACCATTACAGTCAGCCCTTATAAATATAAAGTACTGAATTATGAGCACTGGGCATGCATTCATTGAGAGCTGAAAGGTTTTTCTTACTGGCGAGAGAAACTTGTAGGTCAGGTGTGCGTTTTCAGCCATCACATCAGCCGCCATGTCAAAATACTGCAAATAAACCAAACAGAAAGCACCCACAACACACCACGACAAAGTTACAGCTATCCTAAGTCCGTATGAAATCTTTTCTCAGGGTTTGACACAAGCACACAAACTTCATCTGGCATAGAAAGACAGCAATATATCCTGGGAGTGATTAAAGTGAAAACTTTCATGCGAGACGCACCTCGTATTTACAGTAGAGCAGGAGCAGGTTGCCGAAGGTGGAGGGAGGAAACGGACTCTGCTGCAGGAGGAAAGCGAGTTTCTCAAAGCCCTCTGTAGGCTTGGCGTCCATGTTCATCAGGGCCTGATTGTGAAGGGTGACGGGGTCGAGCTCCTGCAGTTGGAAGACAAACCATCATTGCGAAAGGTGAAGGAAGTGGCTCATTCATGAATGCCAGTGTCATCATCATCATCATCATCATCATCATCTTCATCATCTCAGACCCATAATCACAAGAGTTTATGGTAAAATTACAGAAGTATTTCTGGAAAAATCAGAAAAGCAAGATGGTCCAGCTATGGGTAGGTGCACATAAAATATACAACCAAATGAAAAATTATAAAATATTTCTTCAAACAAAAGTCTTAAAATAATAATCTGAGAAGCATCCATATTGCAGTTTAAGAGGTCATTAAAGAATATGGCAAAAAATTATCAATTATGAAGCACAGCACACAAAACAGGGATGAATCAGCCGATCAGCAATGTAATGCAAAACTCGAGATCACAGCCAGAAAGTAAACAAGTTCAAGAACTGCAATACAAGCACAGAACACGAGTCAGGACTGTTCATGATGCAGAGCATATAGTTCATGCCAAACAATCACCATACCAAGGTTAAAACTGACTGTCCAATGGAGGAGCAATCGAGAACATATGAGCATGAACAAGGGAACTAACTCATGATGAGACAAGGGAGTAGACAAGACCTAAACAAACACAAATCATCATGTAAACAGTGCACAACACAAAAGTGTACACTATATGACTGTCAGGTACACAAAAAGCTGGAAGGTGGGAGTAGTTGGGGATCCTTCCAGCAGCCTCCAGAGACCCCTTTCAACGAGACACAGCAGGGACCTCTGTAGAATGAACTGATCAGCTTGCCAGAGCCTTGAGGCCAGCACTGTCGTCTGCCCCCCCCTTATCCTCCAGAGGCAGGCTGTTGCTGAACAGGTAGGCTGAGCAATGGCAACCATGCCAGGGTTTGGTGCCAGATTTCAAGCGACCACTACACTGGCCGCTGGTTGGCTCTTGAGTAGGAAAGCAGCCCCATTGGCTTCAGCCCGAGGCTTCATTGGGGAAGCCATCCCATAGGCCTCAGGCCAGAGCTTCTTCATTGAGGATGTCCTGTCAACCTCTGGCGTGAGGATTGGCACTGAATGTCACTTGGTCTATTTTGAGGATGTGCTTGCAGTGGAGGGCACTCTGTCAACCTCTGGCATGTAATCAGCATTGGAGGCCACCCTGTCGTCCTCCAGAATGAGCTCAGCATTGGAGGCCATCTTATCAGTCACTTGGGTGGGCTTGGCATTGTAAGCAATCCTGTCAAATTCAGGCTTTAGCGAGGCATTGGAGGCTTCTCTGTCAACCTCTGGCAAGAGCTTGGCATTGGAAGCAATCCTTTCAGCCTCTGTCATTTGCTTTGCATTGGAAGCTTCCCCATTGTCCTCTGACATTATCTTGACATTGGAGGTTAGCTATTTGGTCTCCAGTGCAAGCTTGGCCTTGGCTCGACTTCTGCAGCGATCTTTTTGTTGGAGGCCTCCCTGTCAACCTCTTGCATGAGCTCGTCATTGGAGACCGCTGTATCAACTTCTGGCATGAGCTCCTTTTTGGATGTCACCCTACCAATATCTGGCATGAGCTCCTTTTTGGATGCCTCTTTGTTTTCCTCTGGAGTGAGTTCTTAATTGGAGGCTGTTCAGATGGCCTCTGGTGTGAGCTCATAATTAGAGGCTGTTCTGGTAGCCTCACATGTGACCTCATCATCGATGGCTGTTCTTGGGGCCTCTGGTGTGGGCTAATCATTAGAGGCTGCTTTGGTGACCTCTTGCACAAGTTTGGCTGGAGCTCCATTCTTGTTTCCATCTGCAGCCATCCTGACCAAACTCAGAACCCCAGACTAAATAAAGACTCCGAGGTGCTCCTTATGCTTGTTCAAGAGGTCAACCGAAACAGCAGAAACTCAGCATAGTTTTTGAAACAAGGGTCTTCCATGGTGACCAGGTGCTTGGTGTGCTGGCTCAATAACCTGAGGCATCATAAACCTCACCCCTGCACTTCCCCTGGGTCTTCAGGCCCTCATATTAAAAATGGGACTGGAGCAGGAATCCACTCAGAGGGTATTCTATGCCATTGTCGGGAGCCAGGGTTTCCAACACCAACGCAAGTGTTGTGGTCATGTGAACAAAACATGGAAAGCAAAACGGCCGTGCAGACTCGAGCGCCATGAACTGAGAGGTGAGCTCGAGGTTGAAGGTACAGTGCTCAGCCTGAGGGGGGATTTCAAGATATCTGTACTTTTACAATGTTGACTGAAAAAATATTTCTGTCACCATATATCGAGTACTGGATTACTGATCCCAAGGTTGGGGTTCAAACCCCACTGTCACCGGGTTGTCACTGCTGTCCGCCTAGTGCAGCTAACTGGGTTATCAAAGGCCGGCCATGTCTCTCGCTGTCTGTGGTGAGAGGCTGTACAAGAACCATCGCTGCCTTTCATCAAGAGGAGCTGAATAGCCGTCAGCGTGTTTCTGCCCTGCGATGGCCTGGTGAGCTGTCCGGGGTGTACTTTGCCCTCGCCCAGAGTCGGCTGAGATGGACATCAGCCTCAACGTGACCCGAATTAGGATTAAGTGGTTCAGAAAATTAATGAATGAACACATATTGATTATGTTTTTTTAATACTATTACCTCTGACATGCTGTATATTAAAAAATTGTTTGTTTTCAGTATAATGTTTAACTCTGCGACTGTATCATCACAACCTTACTGAGCCGTTTCACAGACAGCTTGCCAGTCTCAAATGTGGTGCACTGGACAAATCTATACTTAGAATCCCCCAAGGGAAATCTGTTTTTGTTTGCGGCTGTAGTAAACACATTTTACCAGAGCTGTATTGCTGGTTGACACTAGAGGGAAGCAAACAACTAAACAAACCATTTTAATCTCCAACCCACCAAGTTCCTCTGCAAACAAGCCTTGTGCAATAAACTAAATGTTTACATATTTACAATAACTACCATTAAATATTCATGAATTAAAATGTACCTAGTATGGATAATTGTTAGTGTTATGCTGTAACCTGTACACGTAAACATTGGGTGTTGATGTTGCAGCCCAGTGACCTGTTTGAGTTGAACTCGGCTGGACTCGTCTCGGTGCTCCTAAACACGCCTCCCGCCAGGCTGGGAAGAGCGTCTGCACCCGTCTGGAGGCCAGTATTCGGGTTTATTACATCTCCCCAAGTGCCAGGAAAGAAGCAAGCCTCTGCAGCTGCTCATCGGTTTATGCAGGCAAGTGTGTGTGTGTGTGTGTGTGTGTGTGTGTGTGTGTGTGTGTTATCCACAGCTGATGAATGAGCCATGAACCCCCATCACTGTCACAGAGGAACCTTCAATTCCACACCAGTGAGGATGTAAAACCTTCAACTCCAGTCATGTCTCCAGTGATTTGTTTGGCTGGAAACTGAAAAGTTTTAGCGATGAATTGAAAAAAAAAAAGGTCCTTACATGAACAAGCATGCTTTCTGAAAGAAAAAAAGAAAAAAGAAAAATATCCGCGCTGACAGGCATGTGGCTCGTCTGAGACTGCGTTCTTGCAAAGACAAGCTCAACATGCGATGGTATTCAAGGTACTGATGAACACAGACCGCAAAGACAGCATGCACACACCCTTTTTTTTGGGGGGGGGGGGATAAAAGGCAAGTACCTCCTCTGATCTGGGTGGCATATCAGTCAGTGCTTCCTGAGCGTCATCATCTGGAGAGGTCAAAAATAAGATAAAACATGTGATTTCAACGACTTTTCACAAACAGGGCTGTAAACTTCAGCATTCCACACGATATCATACCATTTATATTCGAAAGCAAAAACAAATCTGTATCTGATGATTCAGTGATTCAGTACTCCGGACCATACCGTACCATACAGGACCTTCTGACCAATCAGAACGGAGAATTTGAGAACACGGCTGTATTTTTGATCCGCAGTTTACACTCACACTTCTTCAGCTGGTGCTCGATGGCTGCTTTCAGGTTAAAGGCTTCGATTAAGGCCGTCTCATGCAGCACCAGCGTGTTTCCAACACTTTTGACTTCGATCCCTTCGGTTGTCATGCCGACTCCAAGTTCTGCGTATAATTAAAATAAATAAATAAATAAATAAATAAATTAGCGTGAGAATAAACACCGTATTTCTGTTCGTGTGCTTGTTGGGCCATATTCTCTCATTTCAAGTTGGAAACAGGGTTATTATAATAAACAAGAACTAAAGCTAACAGTGGGTGTTGGCACAGAAGGTCTTTGGTTCGAGGCGTTTCTGTGTGGAGTTTGCCTGTTCCCATGCTCGTGTGGATTTCCTCCGGGTACTCCGGTTTCCTCCCACAGTCCAAAACATGCACAGTAGGTTGATTGGCTGTTCCAAACCTCCCTTAGGTGTGAGTGTGTGTGTGTGTGTGTATGTGTGAATGGTTGTGTGAGTGTCGGCCCTGCGATGGCCTGGTGAGCTGTCCAGGGTATACCCCGCCCTCGCCCAGAGGCAGCTGAGATGGGCGCCAGCTAACTGGCTGTTCCGAATCGCCCCTAGGTGAGAGTGTGAATGGCTGTATGTGTGTTGGCCTTGCATTGGACTGGGTGTACCCTGCCCTCGCCCAGAGTTGACGGAGATGGGCGCCAGCCTCTCTGTAACCCTAATAAAAGCGGTTTATAAAATGAATGGATGAAAACTATCAGTGAAAAAAATTAATTGCATCATTAATTGAAATATAAATTTAAAAATAACTAAAATAAAAACAAAATGACGCAACATCGGGTCAAACTGACTTCGAAATGCAGGTCAAATCAATTTTGTATTCACCCCTGCCCCACTAAGTTTATCCCGTGGTTGCTGGACCACTTTGAGGATGAGGATGAGACAGTAACAGATTAATGCCTGAAGGTGGCAGTTATTTCCTGTAAAGAGTAAAATTAAAATAAAAGTAATCAATTCTTTCAAATAAAAATTCAACCAGTTATACGCTTGTAAAACCAAATAAAACAAAACAGAATTTTTATTTTTTTAATATAAATTATTTTAAATTAAATGGAAAAACTCTGGTTGAAATATACAGTCATCCCTCGCTATATCGCAAAATAAAAAAAATAAGGGAAAAATCGGGAAAAAGTTCAGGAAAATTCCGCTGACTCGGATTCGGACCCCAGCCTCTTCTTCTTCACGTGTTATACGAATGCTGGGAAATTCGTCTCAACCAATCAGCTTGCGAGATTTCAGAGCCGCGTCCCAAACCGGAGTCTGTAGTGACCTTGCGGCCTTTCCCTTAACCTTTTCACTATTAAATAGGGAAAAAGTTAAGGGAAGGGTGCGAGGTCACTACCAACCCCGGTTTGGGACTCGGCTCCCAAACACATTTCTTACACTTTATTTACATCTATGTACAATTACACGTATGTGTTTTATTTTATTTATATTTTATTTATATTTTATTTACATCTTATGTGTTGTTTTTGAATGTTTAATTGTTATTATAAGCA
>JAQNCB010000005.1:2155712-2166650 GCA_030068295.1 Euristhmus nudiceps | reverse complement strand
CCTTCATGGTGAATCAAGAACATGAGTTTCAGTTTACACTTAATAAATAAATAAAAAGAATCTCCCGTTTATTGATAAGTCAAAAGGGGCGACGGTCTTGCAATCTCTGATTGTCTTGTTATTTACCTGATTTATTCCGGCACCCATAAACCCTGTGATATCAATTCCACCGTCATTTAAAGCCTGACGTCAGCGAACACCTTTTAGCTGCTTAATATCCACTGAACAAAGTGTCCAAGCATCCGTTTTAACCTGGAAACATATTAAAAATTAAATATTGATTCTTTTTCCTCTTTCAGTGTCACCGCCAACTGTTTCTTGAGGTCATCCGTCTGGGTCCGGTGCCCATCGATCAGTCTTTACAAGCAGCACTCCAGGTCAAGGCTGAGGAGCGAGGCCGCTCGGGATTCCCAAGAGACATCAGAAGGATTGTAAAGATTTCGGGTTAAGCCTCAGCCGAGCAGCGGAAACTGTAATTGGAACTGACAAGACGGCCATATATCGCTGTGATCACAGGGAGGAAGTGGAGATAAAAGGGAGAACACACTCGAATGTGGCTCGTTATCATCAGCGAGACGTCCTTCCTTTCCAAAGTTTTACGTCTACAGAGTTTTTTCCTCTCCAAGCAAACTTTCAGCGAAACCTACAGAATTTTTTTGTCGTTTTTTTGCTATTCTCCATTGTAGCAATCCATAAAAATAAAACTTGTTATTGTTCTTAAAAGTCGGGTGCTGTGTGGCTCAATCAATCAATCAATCAATCAATCAGTAATCACCAATAAATAAATAAACAAATTAATTCATTTATTCAGCCTTACTCGGGTCACAGAGAGGCTGCAGCCTCCCTGACTCTCAGCCGACTCTGGGCGAAGGTAGAGTACACCCTGAACAGCTTGCCAGTCCATCACAGGGACAATGCACACATACACACTCATATCACGCACAATCACACTTACACTTGGGGGCAATCAGGAGCAGGAAATTTGCCTCGTGTGCACATTTTTGGAATGCCGGATGAAACCAGAGTACCCAGAGGAAACTCACGCACATGCAGGGAGAGCATGCAAACTACACACCCAAAGAAACACCCAAGCCTGGGAATCGAACCCAGGAACTTCTTGATGTGAGATGGACGCACAAACCACTACTCCACATTGCTCACGAATAATAATAATAATTAAAATATTTATAAAAATTATTATTATTATTATTATCACCACCACCACCACCATCATAATAATAATAATAATAATAATAATAATAATAATAATAACAATAACAATAATAATGATTATTATTATTATTATTATTATTATTATTATTATTATTATTATTATTATTATAACATATTTAAGAATAATACAGCAATGAAATATATATAATAACAGGCGGCACGGTGGCGTTGTGGTTAGCACGTCTGCCTCAGAGCAAAAATGCCCGGGTTCGATTCCCAGCCTGGGCGTTTGCATGTTCTCCCTGTGCTTGTGTAGGCTCCCTCTGGGTACTCCGGTTTCCTCCCACCGTCCAAAAACACACACAGTAGGCTAATTGGCTGTTCCCGATCGCCCCTCTGTGTGAGTGTGAATGTTCGTACGAGTGTCGACCTGCGATGGCCTGGCGAGCTGTCCAGAGTGTACCCTGCCCTCACCCGGAGTCGGCTGAGATGGGCGCCAGCCTCCTCGCGACCCTAATTGGGATTAAGATCTGGTTCAGAAAATGAATGAATGCATTAATACATTCCAATAATAAATCCGAAGCGCCGCAGTAATGATTTCTGAATCGAATACGAAGCACAGATGAGAAATCCATGAAAATCCATAAAGCAGGCTATAAGATTCAGAAGAACAATCGCAAAGAGGCATTCCGTTTGGGCGCAATGAATAAAACATGGCTTACTGAAGCAAATTAAAGAGAAGACAAAGATAAGTCTCAGGCATCGGGAAAGAAAAAGAAAAAAGGGAAAGATGTGATACATGACTGCAGGCTGGGAGTCGGCCTGAGATCGCGTCCTTTCATTAAAAAGTCAAATCAGAGAGAGTTTGGAAACAACGGCTTTAAATATCAACTAATGCTCTGATTTGTAAATGCCGAAAATGTTTTTTGCCTTCATGGCATTTTAAAAACGTGATATTTGCATAAAAAGGTTGATCTTCCCAAGCTTTTCATCAAACGTTGAGCAAATTATCTTGTTTACTTTCGTCCCAACAC
Source organism: Euristhmus nudiceps (assembly GCA_030068295.1). Lineage (NCBI taxonomy): Eukaryota > Metazoa > Chordata > Actinopteri > Siluriformes > Plotosidae > Euristhmus > Euristhmus nudiceps. The sequence continues at coordinate 2,164,443 of JAQNCB010000005.1, read as the reverse complement.
TGCGTATTATATTTCTGATCATGGGTTAATCTGTCTCGTGATGAAAATCTGACTTTCATCCTAACGGCAGCTTGACATAAACCAGTCGGCGATTCTCAGATGACCTCGTTGTTCGAGCTATTGAGTCCAGTTTATATCAGAATGGTCGCTGGAGAAGAGCAATACCAAACCCTGATAAAAACCAACGTCAACATGGACACTGAATTCCCATTCGCGCACATTTTCTAAGCCACTTAATCCTGATACGGGGAGTCTGGCGTCTATCTCAGCCGACTCTGGACCAGGGAGGGTTACTTCCTGGACAGCTTGCCAGGCCATCGTTGGGCCAACACACACACACACACACACACACACACACAACCATTCACACTCACACCAAGAGGTGATTTGGAACAGCCAGTTAGCGTACTGTGCATGTTTGGGGACTGTAGGAGGAAACTGGTGGTACCCGGAGGAAACCTAGTTAACTTAATGGGAAAATGTGGACCGATGTGTCCTGCCTTGGGAGTTTTTACCCCAATGAACATTGGAAATTTTTCATGATTTCCTTCATGAGTTCCCCTGAGGTTTGCCGATGTCATAAAGTTGATTGGTGATACTATAAAGTTTATCGTTGTTCTTTCCATATGTTCAAACCGAAACGGGTGAAGAGCAAATCCCTCCACGAGAAACGATGTAATCAAAATGCTCTGGAAAACAATTGTGTCATTCCCACTTCAACAGCTGTAAAATAGTGCGGCACGTGTGCTCGTCGATGCCGCCTTTATTCGGAACACTATACTGATACTCAACAAGTCCTCACTTTGCCCTCGGAAAATAAACCCAGTTCTTCCTCGCATGGATCCCAAAGGTTCCTAGAACTGTTACCTTGAGAGATGTGAACACAACTAATGGCTGGAGATTCGTTCGCTGTTGTAAATGCAATGATCCTTAGTTTGGCGATGGCATTCAAAGGGTACTCAAGCGACTGAAATGATTCCCCACATCGTCACACAACCCCCACCAGCCTGAGCTCTTTGTTGCAAATTCTGAGACGACAGCCTGCATTTTCAGATTCATCAGGCTCTGTGATATTCTTCCAGGCTTCAATCGTCCTGTTTGAGTGATCATGGCCCCACTGTAGCCTCACATTCCGAGCTTACTGTTGTTGGCTTTGTGTGTTTTTGTGTAATCTGCTGGTGTTTTCTGTGATGGTACTTTATTTTGTTTAAGGTCGTCAGGCTGTGGGATTCTTCTTTTTCTGCTCACCACAGACGTAAAGAATGATGATCTGACTAAATTAGACATTTAATGTAAGATCATGTGCAATTCTTCAAAGACAATGTTGATGAGAAATTATCCTACTTGCACCAAAGACATCCTAATGATCATGCATGTAATAACACGGCCAAGTCGGTCTTATAATACTGCACACATGCGCCTGCTTTACCTCAAATCTTATTAAAATCAAAGGAATAATGGTCTGAGGTATTAAAGATAAACCAATGATATGGACTGAGCCGTGTGTGTGAGTGCGTGTTTATTTTTTTTTTAATCTGAGTCTGGGTGTGTAAATCACTGGATGGTGTTGTAATGGGCTTGTTGCGCTGGCCGGAGAAAAGGAGCAGATTTACACCCGCTCTCCTCCGACCTGATGGATGTCCCTGTGTGTTTGTACGGCCGACTCCCCTCGCCCTATTTCAGGAACAAATATGAGCTCCTGGCAGCTAATTCTCTCACGCCACGCCTGATACGCAGGGTTATAAAGCAGTGAGGCCTGGCGAGACGTGACGGGAGCCGGTCGGGTGATATGTGTCGGAGTTATATAGATGCCTTCTTGAGAACTACAGAGTGGAAAATGGAAATTTGATTATCTGTAAGCGGTAAAGCAGCCAACGTGGCAGCTGTGACAGAATCCCAGCATTCTTCAGGCACCCTGGTTTCACAAGCGCTGAAAGAGCCGAGTCGTATTTGTTCTTTATTTTATTTTACTTCGCGCGCATATAATTTTACGTACCATACGGCACCGTGCTGTAATCCGACTAATGTTACTGAATAAAAAACTCAACTCAGAGTGACCTTGCACAAGACAAGATGAAGAAATTAATAATATAACTAGAAAAGCACTCAGAGAGCGCAGACCTCCACCAGGCCATAGGGTCACTAAACTCTTTTCTTTATTTTGAAATACATGCAATGTTGATGTCTGGAGTTTGATGTCTTGCTAATGGTTCCAAGTAATATCTGATGAGTTAGAAGCATTTTAGTCAAAACCAGATCTATCTCTCAATAGTCAAGAATCCTTCAAAAAAATTCTGGATCCAGACGGTGATTCGGATCACCTCCAAAATCTAATCGATTGTTACTTTTGCTCTTCCGGACATTCAGTAAAAATTTGGTGAAAATACGTCCATAACTTTTTGAGTTATGCTGTTAACAGACAAACAGACAGACAGACAGACAAACTCAGGTTGTACACCGCCTTCGCCCAGAGTTGGCTGAGATAGGCTCCAGCCTCCCCATGACCCGAATCAGGATTAAGCGGTTAAGAAAATGAATAAATGATAATCACAGACTCTTAATTACATTGGATGCGCTGCACCGCTGTGGAATCCTCGATTCTGATTGGTCAGAAGGTGTTGTTCTTTACTTTGTGTGGCTCGTCACACCAGTGCGTCATTCTGCCTATTTATCTCACGCCACCGGCTGGCGCTGTGCCTGCACAAGCCACACCATCGCCTGCTCCGCCATAGAGACCGACCCAAATCAAGACACATCTGGATTTGTGATGAAGGAACAGAGTGACGTGACGGGAGCAGCAATAAGACGACGGCCAGGTGAGGTTTCAGCAGAAGAGTTAGTTACTGAGTTCAATTCATGGCTCATGCCAGAGCAGGATTCATCCCTTCCAACTTTTTTTTGTTGTTGTTTGTTTTTTTCAAGAGAGTGAACTTGACATCCAAGCAGCTGTCTGCAGCTCTCCTTCAATCCACAGGGGTTATTAAAGGAGACAAGAGAGCAGATGTTCCCCCCGCCATTCCTTCTCTTCACTCTCCTTCTTTGTCTTTCTCTCTCAGCTTTTTATCTTCCCTCTCTTCTCTCATCACCTCAAATTTGATCACCTTTCTCTTCTTTCACCTCCTTTCTTTCCTCTCCGCTTTCACCCTACATATGGTCTCAGCACATCGATGAAGGCACCAGGATGAACATCGCAAAGATAAAGCCAATGAGCCGTGAAATACGAGCAACGAAGCCACAATTCAGAATCATTCAGCCAATTAACTGATGGATTTGAATTACGGAAGCTCGGAGCCAACGAGCCCAGAGGATGAGCCATGAAGGCAACGAGGTACTAAATCAAAACCATTCAGCCATTTCACTGGACTGGAAATAAAGAACTAATGAATCTCCACCCAACTCAAATCGTTAAGTGAGTGGCGCTCTGAATCTCGATCACAGAGCAAGTGAGTCTCTGAATCATAAGCATCGCGCCAACTCTGAATTTGAATCGAAAAGCCTGTGAGCCTCGAGATCCGAATCACTGAGACAATACCTCTCCTTATTTGAATCATAACAGACAGCTGATCAGCCACTGAATCAGAATCAAAGAATCATTATTAATCTAAATCTAAATCTGACTTGAAATCTTCAAGTCAATGAGCATTTGACTCACGAATCGAATGGGCGTCTGGATCTGAACCATGTCCCCAGTCAACCACTGGAGATGAATCATTTGTCCAGTGATGCCCAGGATTTAGGTGATTAAACCAATATGATTCAGAATTGAAGTCATACCGTATGGCCAATGGGCCACTGGATTTAAAATCAATGAATCAATATGATTCTGCATCTGAATCTGAAACATAAGGGCAACCAGCATTTGAGTCATGAATCGGATGAGCCTCTGGATCTGAACAATGCAGCCAATCAGCTCTTGGAACTGAATCATAGAGCCAAATGATACCCTGGATCTGAATCAGCGACCCAATAATGATTCAGAATCTGAATCATGCTTTTCCAGCCAATGAATAAGCCATTGGATTTGAATCACAAATTGAATCCAATCGGATGAGCCTCTGGACCTGAACAATGCAGCCAATCAGCCCTTGGAACTGAATCATAGAGCCAAATGAAACCCTGGATCTGAATCAGCGACCCAATAATGATTCAGTATCTCAATAATGTTCGTCCAGCCAATGAATGAGCCATTGGATTTGAATCAAAGAGTCAATTTGATTCTGAATCTGGATCGCTGGGGCAACCAGCATTTGTCTCATGAATCGAATGAGCCTCTGGATCTGAACAATGCAGCCAATCAGCTCTTGGAACTGAATCATAGAGCCAAATTATACCCTGGATCTGAATCAATGACCCAACAATGATTCAGAATCTGAATCACGCTTGTCCAGCCAATGAATAAGCCATTGGGTTTGAATCAAAGAGTCGATTTGATTCGAACTCTAAACCTTAACGCCAACAAACACTTGGAATCAAAAATCTAATGAGTCTCTGGATGTGAGTCATGGAGTCATTGACTTCAAATCTGAATCGTTTTCCATAATATTCTCCCTTTCCTGTCGAACCCCTGTGGATGAAGTTGCTGTCGCTGGTCAGGCAGAAGCATGTCCTCCTGACGTGGCCGTCCTGCCGGTCCCATTGGCGCTCTGTCAGGTTAGAGGTCAGGACACGAGGACCTGATCTTTGCTCCGCATCCGTTTTGCCAAATCGTGATCCGTCCAGCTTCAGTCCATTGTGACTGGCAGCTCTGGCACATGACATGACCGCCTCGAGTGTGCCGATGGCACTCTGTCGAACTTCTCAAAATAACTGAGTCATTACTGAATTTACTGAACATGCTGCGGTTTTTTTCCTTGCTGTGACCTAAACTTAGAGCGTAAACTCAAAGCTGATCCACCTGGACCTCATTAGTCAACATGATGGACTCCGTGGCCTTTTATATGATTGGCACATCGCAATGCCTCGCTGCGCAAGCTGGATCGCCAAGGGCTTAAATCATACTGACAAATTTGTGTAAAAAAATAAAAAATAAAAAATACATAATCCAGGACTCCGTTTTCTCACTCGCTCACACACTCGAGCCACAACACAAGCTCGAACCCTGAACCACAATAATAAAAAAAATCTAAAAATCACAGAACAAATGAGTTCCATCGAGCCTTCGGAACCGAATCATCAAGTAACCATTTGCATTTGAATCACCGAGCCAATGAATCTTTTGATTTGACACACACAAAAGCAAATGAGCCCCTGAACGTGAATAACTCAGATTTTTGATTCTGAGTCAATTAGCTTATGAATCTGAATCTCAGATCCAATGATCCACTTGATTTTAATTACAGAGCCAGTGATCCTTTGAATCTCAATCGTTTAGCCTGTCCGATTTTGGCTTGGAACTCTAATGAGTATCAGTGAGCATCTGAATCTGAATCATGTGAATCATAGCTCAAATTTGCATTTAAATCTGAATCATTTAATCCAGTGAGCGACTCAGTCTTACATCCAAAGGCGATGATTCTTGGAATCTGAATCAATCAGCCAGTCAGCTTTTGGATCTGAATCACAGAATCAGTTCGCCAAGGAAACTGTCAATCACCTTCTTGATCTGAATTGTGGATCTGATTAATTTTTGATTCTGAATCATTCAGCCAATGAACCACTCAGGGTGTCTCGGAAAGCCAATGAACCTTCGAATCTGAATCATGGAGCCAATCAGCGTCTGGATCATATACCAAAAGAGCTTGTGAATCTGAACCAATCCGCCGATGAGGCTTTGAGCCTGAATCATTTAGCCAGTTAGCTTCCGGGAACTGAATCATAGTGTCAGTGAGTCGCTGAATCTGAATCACAGAGTCAGTAATATGCTGGACTGTAGTCATAGATCCAATTTTCATCTGAATGAAATCTCAATATTAATCGTTGATCCAATGATCCGCTCAGTCTGACCTATAGAGCCAGTCCACCTTTGAGTCTGAATCATGGAATCATTTCGAGTCTGAATCGGAGTCAGAAACTTAATGAGGCTCTGAATCTGAATCACTGGATTTGAATCACAGAGAGAGTCAGCACTGGATCTGAATCTCAATGCCAGTGAATTGTGTGTGTGTGTGTGTGTGTGTGTGTGATGTAAAAGATCTGAAACACACTGCACAAGTGCAGGCTATATTCGATTCTGCTGCTGCGACAGTACAACAAATCACCTTCTTTATTAATATTGATAAAAGCGCTCACCGAGGCATGCGGGCACTCAATCACCTCTGAACATAATACACTGTTTTGTCACCTGAATGATACTGAAAACGAAGCAAACACCTTTCGGAGCATCTCTCTGCATTTACGCCGAGCTGTCAATCATCTCGAAAAAGAAACTCTGAGTGGCGTCTCTTATATCATCCTGGTTCACTCACAGGACGGTGTTGCTGTGAAAAGCAGAGCAGAATCCACATTTACAGCACAGAATCACTCCAACACCGACACCAGCCCCGAGCTCTGTACTTCAACTACGGTGTGGATACTTGAATGGTCACCATACAAAACAAAAACAAACAAACAAACAAACAAACAAAAACACCCACCAAGGTTACAAGGTGTAAGAGCGCTGCTCCAGAACACCGACCAACTGCATGTCCTTCTGAGTTCCATTCAGTCTTCCTGTTTCTTACACTGGAAAGAGAAGCAGAATAATCATTACGAGGTGAGTATTTATATTTGATAGTATTTTTCGGATTTATTATAATAGTATTTATATAAAAGGGTAGAATAGGATTCAATTAAATTAAATTCATAATTTCCTTTGACCGATGCATCATAAAAATTATTTTTATTATTATTAATTTTCTAAACCACTTATTCTTAATTAGGGTCACGGGGAGGCTGGCGCCCATCTCAGCCGACTCTGGGTGAGGGCGAGGTACAGCTTGGACAGCTCGCCATGCCATTGCAGGGCCAACACTCACACAGCCATTCACATACACACCTAAGGGAGGTCTGGAACAGCCAATCAGCCTACTGTGCATGTTTTTGGACAGTGGGAGGAAACCGGAGTACCCGGAGGAAACCCACACAAGCACGGGGAGAACATGTGAACACACAGAAACACCCAGGCTGGGAATCGAACCCAGGACCTTCTTGCTGTGAGGCGAACGTGTCAACCACTACAACACCACGCCGCCACAATTATTATTATTATTATTATTATTATTATTATTATTATTATTATTATTTCTTATTTTAATCTATAATAGAAAGACAATGAAGACATTGCTCGTCCCTGGGATTGTGCAGAATATAGATTTACTGTATTTTATATATTTTTCTTTCCCACGCCTCAAAATAACTGTCGGGTGCCAAGAGATTTTAATGTAAACAATCCGAAACAACAGTCGGTACATCCGAACAAGGAAATGAAAGATCAGATCATTTATAAAACATGAGGAAAACTCCCTGTAATTTACTTTTTTTTGTTTGTCCTGGACATGATCACGATCCAGAGAGCAGCGAGGATGGGAGGATGAGGAGCCATGTGCAGGATTAATACCACACTGGAATTAATTATTATGTGATCGAAAGATACAACAGCACTGGCTCTGATATGAAACACATTCACTGATCCGTGTTCCAGATTTCACAGTGCGGTATATTTGACCCTGAACAGTAATAAACTGTAGGATTTAAAAAAAAAAAATAAAGAAATGAAAAAAAGTGAATGACTCAGCTTGTCAATATTTTCCGAAAGTAAAAAAAATGCACGGTTCAGTAATTTGCATAAATGTCATTAAGGGGTGGAAATGACCAACTTTATTTTGCTGATGCACCTTCGGGGAAAATTATACTGAAAATGACTCCTGGATGTGGCGCTGACTTCAGATGAACTCCACAGTTTCATTTGACAGTCTGCTGAGAGAGAGAGAGAGAGAGAGAGAGAGAGAGAGAGAGAGAGAGAGAGAGAGAGAGAGAGCGACACTATATAAGAGAGGGAGAGAGACTCTATATGAGAGAGAAAGAGAGGGAGAGAGAGAGAGAAGGGGGGAGAGAGGGAGGAAGAGAGAGAGAGACTATATTAAAGAGACAGAGAGAGAGGGAGAGAGAAAGACACACAGAGACTATAGAACAGAGAACGACATGGAAAGAGAGAGGGACAGAGATGGAGAGAGAGCGACTATATTAGAGAGAGAGAGAGAGAGAGAGGGAGAGAGAGGGGGGGGGGGACTCAATAATGGAGATAGAGAGAGGGAGGAATAGAGAGCGAGAGGAAGACAGAGATAGAGAGAGAGCGACTATATTAGAGAAAGAGAGAGAGAGAGATACTAGATTAGAGAGAGCGAGAGTGAGAGAGAGAGGGAGACAGAGAGAGAGACTCAATAATGAAGATAGAGAGAGGGAGGAATAGAGAGAGAGAGAGAGAGGGAGACAGAGAGAGGGAGAGCCTCTATATGAGAGAAAGTCGAGAGAAAGAGAGAGAGAGGGGGAGCGAGAGAGGGACAGAGTGTGTGTGTGTGTGTGTGTGTGTGTGTGTGTGTGTGTGTGTGTGAGAGAGAGAGAGAGGCTATAGGACAGAGAGAGAGGGACTGAAAGAGGGAGACAAAGAGAGAGAGAGAGAGAGAGAGGGGAGAGAGAGTAGTAGATGTAAGTACTTTTAAACATCACTGAATGTTGAGTGGGCAGCGGTGGCCTGGTGGTGCGGTGCTGGATTGCTGATCCCAGGGTTGGGGGTTCAAGCCCCACTGTCAACAGT
>JAQNCB010000005.1:2095918-2108112 GCA_030068295.1 Euristhmus nudiceps | reverse complement strand
GGGGGGGTCAGGGGGGGGGGGGGGGGTCTCCAAAATGTCCTGAAATACGCCTAACCTATTCTCGAAGATCCCTAACCCCTCGTCTGACATTCGGGTGAACGTCTCGTGTGTTTGCCAACAGAAAATGGTGAATACATAGAGAACAGGAAGTGTGCAACAGATTTGCGATGTTGGAGAATAGTTTGGCCATGTTTGGCTCCAGTTCAGAGAACCTTCTGGGAAATATCTATGTAGAATCGACCCACTTCTCAGACACAGCTGGCGAAAACACTGGAACAGAAATTCTCCAGATTCTTGAGAAGTTCCCAGCAAGTATCTGATGAACACTTGGAGAATAATTAAATGTTTCCAGCTATTCCTCACGGTAAAATTTCACCAGGAGGTGAAAATCAGGGTCGTTTTGTTTTTGCCAAATTTAATTTGTATGAATTAGTCAACATTCTCAGAAGATTAGCTTTTGGTGAGAGACCCCATTAACCACATCATTCCAGGTCGACGCTAAATGCCAGAGTGTTTACTGGGAAAATGTACCTACGTATCAGCTTGTGTGTTCATATCACACTGAATTATCTGGATTGGACAAATGACTGATGTCATTTTGGTGCTTGGAGCAGAGCTCCTGAGACATGCACTGGGTTCTGACAGGCATGAAAGTGGGATTTACATTGGCTGAATTACCACAGATGCACAACTGCCATCCATTAGCCCAGGATTAAATTGCTTCATTTGTTTTTTGCCATCTGGCCAATTTCTTTCTCGTGTGTGTGTGTGTGTGTGTGTGTGTGTGTGTGTGTGTGTGTGTGTGTTCTTTTTGCCTCTTTGAAAGCAGTAAACCTGTAAATCAGGAGGTAATTGCAGTTCAGGCTGGTTGAAATCCATCAGGGTGTCGTGTCCCTTTTCTTAACCTCACAACCTATTCCGGCACTTCTGGGACTTTTTGGACAGGGTTAATTTCTCAAGTGTGAACTCAAGTCATGAACAGTTTTTTTGCTTGTTTGTTTCAGGAAATGAAGCAAGAACATTTGATTTTTACTCAATTCTTATATTACTGATTATATCTCAGTATTCAGGCAAGTTTAAGTCCAAAAAAAAAACAAAAAAAAAAACTAGAGGGGCACTCGGAGCATAAGGTACCGCCATCGCATTGTAGGAATAATATAGCAAATAGACCCGACTGTATCTGGGTACTGATATGGTCTACAGCAGGGGTCCTCCAGCACTTTTGCACCAGGGACCAGTTTTATGTATGAAAATGTTTCCGTGGGCCGGTTAGACTCATTTTTTTCCAAGGGCTAAGCTTGTGAGGGCTTAGCTTAAAATTATAATTGCGGTGACATAATGTGTGAAATGATGCAACAGAGTCAAGTGCGGCAGCAAGGCGAAGGCGGAAACAGTCGTTTTTCAAAATAAGATCCGGAAGCTTGAATAAAAAAAAAACTATAATTTGTACCATGAAGTATTTTGTTTGCGGGCCGGTATCAAATGGTCCACAGACCGGTACCGGTCCGCGGACCGGGGGTTGGGGAGCCCTGGTCTACAGTATCAGCTCTCTGTGGCCAAATTAGAAAAAACCTTTCTTTTGAAGGATTTACACGATAGCTGGCGTTTGACCTTTCAAGGTCACTCAAGGTCAAATGTAACTGTCTGATGTGAAAGTCCATATATGGTTTCCTATTAGAGTTCCTCAGTATCGGCATGTCTATCAGACCAGTACTTTGTGAGCTTGCTTTGACCTTCATGTTTGACCTTGACATTTCAAAATGAAATCATATTTGGGTTTCAAGTAATATAACGTCTCCACCAAGTTTGGTTAAAATCCACACACAGCTTGAGCCCAAATTCGACATTCCGACATCGCATTTCAACATTTTCACAGATCATATTCCCACGTCGTCTGAAGCTCCTGAGCTGAAAAGTTTTTCTCTTTTGTTTTCTTTCAGCATGGCATGGGGATCGTTCACCTGTTGCATGGCTGCCTCGGTCACCACACTCAACTCCTACACAAAGACAGTCATCGAGTTCCGGCACAAGCGCAAGCTCTTTGAGCAGGGCCTCCGTGAGGAACAGGCCTTCCTTGACCAAGAGGCCTTCCATTACTTCCAGGATCGCTCTGTGCATTCCGTCTCCAGCTCGGTGGACTTGTACCCAGGCCACAGCGGCACCCACTGCAGTGCCTACGGCAGCGGCCGGGGGAAAATGCGTGCGCCTTCGGCTTCCCTGGACATGACGGACAACCCGGATTCTCTCGGAGAGGAGCAATGTTGAAGATGACTTCCTGCTAAAAAAAGTAAAAAAATTTAAAAAAAGACCTTATCATGGTCTGATTACGTTCCAGCATGTCGTCAGGGGTAAAACACAGAGGGTTGAGAACTACATCTAAGGACCCTCCAGAAAGAACACGGTTCGGACTTGTGATGGAAATGTTTTCTTTGGATGGACATCAAAGCAAGTTTATATTTGATGGAGGAAACAGAGGCGAAAATATTTTCTGCAGTTTTGAGAATATCAGGAAGGAAAACTGTGCAAAAGACTTTGATGACTGGCCATCGATTGTGAAATAAGAACACGGAACGTTTCTTGAATGTAGCCGCGAAAGGCGCGCCAACACTGCCACACAAATAACAATACATTGGTTATCGACAGGGTGCCTGCGGGTTCTTCATTCAGCAGTCCGAATGGCTTTTTTATGGATGAACAGCCTATTTAATAAAGTTTCTTCATGCATGTTTCCTTGACGGGCAGCACGTTTGATCAGTAGTTAGCATTGTCGTCTCACAGCAGGAAGGTTTCAGGTGCGAACCCTGGCAGTCGACTGGAGCCTTTGTGTTTGCAGTTTGCATGTTCTTTCCTTGCTTGCGAGGTTTTCTCTGGGTGCTCCGGTTTCTTCCCTCAATCCCAAGAAATGCCGATTAGATCGACTGCCTTCGGTAAATTCCCGAGACTTTGTGGTGTACCCTGCCTCCTGTCTGAAATCAGTATCGATAATGGATGGACGGATGGAAGGTACTTCAAAATGACTTGTGAAGATTCTCCGAGAACATTCAATGGACTCCATTTTATCATTTTTGTCGAACGTTTTTGAAAATATCTCGAGGCTACCTGCAGACACCCTGCTGGACAGAAATCTAAAGGACATTATTACAGGCACTGCCAGACATGCATTATCTGTCTGTATATAAATATATATCGAATGTCCTCCATTGCTGAATGCCTTTGTGTTGAAAGCAGCAGATTAGCTGAGTGTTTACATTCAATCCTCACAGAAGCACACAGTGTGCGGTGTTTGGCAGCCAAAACACCCCAAGACTTGAACGTTGCAGAATTTCGAATCGTTGATTAGATTAGCCAGCTCTTGATTTTGTGACCTTCATATGCATTACTGAATTGTTCAGCGGTCAGTAGCTAGGTCTGTTTACTTTTATTTGTTTATTTATTGACTTTAAATCATTTTTATGATCTTACTGTTCATGTATAAGGAATTGAATACATTCTTCCAATTTGAATACAATTCCATTTGAGGAACATAAGTTTTGGAATGATATTGACCTTTTGGCTGATTGTTTTTTTAAAAGTGTGGGTTCAGATCAATGTGTTTTACACACACACACACACACACACACACACACACACACACACACTGGATAGATGTAGAGATCCAGCACTGAAATAGAGTTTATCCATAGACCGAGTAAATGGAGCCATAATATATTCTATAAGTCGAATCATCCAAAAATGGAATAATAAAGAAAAAAAACCCATATATAAGTCGCACTGGAGTATAGGTCGCATTTTGGGGGCAGTGTTGTTTAAATTATTTTGTTAACGAACCTTTTTTTGTATGATGACAACATGACGATGACGCACTAAAAATAGATCTTTGGCAACTAAAACATGACGTGACGAGACATAACGAAAATGTTGGTGTGTGAGACGCTCACAGTGCGTCTCTGCCTACTCTGTGCCTAACACAAAGCAGGGAGGAAAAACAAAAAGGTGCAGCCTCACCTTTACACACAGGAACATGTAGTTCCACTGAAACATTAGACTGTCGGCTCAAACATGTTAAAACAGACTCTTCATTTCAATCTACGGTTTATGATATGCTTTATATCTTGCGCGAGGAGTCATTTAGCTTAGCATTAGCATTTAGCCTCTGTTATTTACCTGTCTTAGATGCCGATGGAGAGAAAGTTCGCTCTCACTGCGCTTTTCAGCCACTGAAATCCTTTGTTTTTAATCCTGTTAATGTTTTTAATATTCTGTGTTTAATATTCCCATTAAAACTATTCACAGTAAATGTGCTGTCTTTCCGAATCATTGGAAATCTGGGTCAGCCTTCTCAACAGCACTAAACGCCTCCTGTGTTGCCAGTGTTAAAAATAACCAACATGTGAACTGCGGTTGCCAGTGTGAAAATAATCAACATGTGAAATGCAGTTTCCAGTGTAAAAAAAAAAAAATAAAATTATACAATAATGTGTTAATAATTTAATATACAAGTCACTGTGGAGTATAAGCCGCCACCCTGGCCAATCAATGAAAAAAAGTGTGACTTATAGTCTGGAAAATACAGTAATCATGAATACAAAGTGTTACTAGTATATACCAGAGAGAGTTCTGCCATCTTCTCGGACCAATCAACACTTGCGATGCCTTGAATAAGTTTCTACTCCCACTGAACCATTGCATGTTTTGTAATTTTACATCCTCGATCTGAAATAGACTTGACTGGTCTTTGTGAAACATGATGGTGGGAGCATCGTGCTCAACGTTATCTTTGACCTCCTGGTTGCTTCTTTGATCAATTCCCACTTTACCCAGGCAGTGATTTTTGGTGGATGCTCTCTGATGAGCTGAGCTGTGATGTGATGTCTTCTCGCCATTGTATAAATGATGGATCTTGTCCCAGATGTTTTGCCTACACATTCAGAACATGATGTACGATCCCAGTCAAGTGTTGTGTATGACGTCTTGAAGAACCATTGGTGTTTCAACCAGTTAGTGCAAATACAAAACCTTTCCATGAACAGACCATGAGTCCAGCGTCAACACAATGATGGGTATGTTTCAGGTGTCCGTCCTTTCCTGGCAATTTACTCAAAACGCTTTTACACTGCATACACATTTCGGAGCAGCGTAGCATGGACAAAGAAGCTGGTGGCTACTGATTTCTGACTTTATGGACCTTGTTCCAAAACAAGCGAACAATGCTTCGCACACCGGTGACACAGATGGTGACATATTTTGTACCGTCATGCCTGCAAAGGAACTGTCAGACTGATTAATACTCTCTCGGGCTCTTTTGATTACATTGCCTCTCGCTTCATCAGTTGCCCTCAATCACTGCAGTAACACATACACACACACACACACACACACACACACACACACACACACTCTCAAAGTGGACTGACGAGGACAAGTGATGTCATCGTGTTTTATGGTGATACAAAAGAAGATGAGGGAACAGGATGCTCCATGTTACCCTTGAGATCATGATCGATCCTTTCATCTCCTTGTTATCTGATAAAACCTGTTTTATTGTGTTTATTGTAATTTTAATCTTTGACGGAAATCGATAATAGTTTTAGTTGTATTTTAGTCTTTTGCCTCTTTTTGTGACGCGCTTCCAGCACGTGTTTTATTGTACTCATGATTCACTCACTCATCTGCTGGTCCGCTTAAACCTGCCAGGGTCTTGGGGAGGCTGGAGCCTATCTCGGCCGACGGCTGAACACACTGATGGTCAGCCCACCAGACCATCACACACCCAACCACTCACATTCACACCTACGGGCAATTTGGAGCAGCCAGTTCACCCATTGTGTGTCTTTGGACTGCGGGAGGAGACCAGAAGAACCCAGAAGAAACCCACGCAAGCAAACTCCACACAGAAACACTCTGACGTTCCCATTTGGAAACTGTACTCAGTGCCATCTTTCCATCACGCAGTGCTCGATCATGTTGCAGCAGGGTGGGAAAGCGCTGCCTCTCAGCACGTAAAAGTTTCACAATCATCTCTCACTGTTGTGGTTTTGCTCGCGTGCACATGTTCCTTTCACCCCTGCATCATGTTAAAACATCGTGGGTGGAAAACTGACAACTCTGGAAGGTCATACATGGGCCGACGAGGTCAAACTGCTCCGCTAGTTTCACACACTTGGAGCCGTTAGCAGGTGGGAGGACACACGGGCGGTAAACACAGAAATATATTATGAATACACTTCAAATTTAGTTCGTAATGAGTTGCATAAACATCACAAACATACCAGACAGGTTCTCGAAAGGTTCCGGAGATCACAGAGTTTAAAAGTAAGCAAGTAAGGATGGAAGTAAATAAATAAACAGGTAAGTCATTGGTAAGACACTTCTAATACTCCAGTACTAGCAATAGTCTGACGAGCCGTTCAGGGTGTACCCCGCCTTCGCCTGAAGTCGGCTGAGATGGGCACCAGCCTCCGCATGACCCTAATTAGGATTAAGTAGTAATTAGGATGAAGAGGTGCCCATCTCAGCCGACTCCGGATGAAGGCAGGGTGCACCCTGAACAGTTCGCCAGACCATTACAGGGCAAACACAAACACACACACTTATATATATATATATATATAAGGGGGCAAACAGCCATGTAGCCTAATGCTAAGTGCCTGTTTTTGGACTGTGGGAAGAAACTGGAGTACCAGGCTGAAACCCATACAAGCACCGGGAGAACTTGCAACCTCAACACAGCCTGGAATTCGAACCCAGGACCTTCTTGCTGTCCACTGTGCCACCGTGTCGCCCCTTAGATTTGTGGCTTTATTCATTTTTTGAAGATATTAATATTAATAGATGAGCTGGATCAGGTGCTATTCTACTGTGTGTTCTGCACATCACCACCAACACCACCATCATCATCATCATAATCATCATCATCGAGACCTTAAGGTTTCCTTCCTGATTCTTTGGCTTGGACGCCATCAATAACCCAACCACCAAAAACTCAGGAGGGAACAAAAACTGTAAACTGCTGGATGAAGATGTTTACGATAACACACTCATTTCCTGCCCTGACATCCAATCGATGCCCCTGTTAGCATCAACTCAACGGACGCCTTTCTTTAGACCCCAGTTACTCCAATACTCATCCCCTCCACGCCGCTCCACTCCGAGAAATCAATTCACCTTTATCCTCCGAATGACATCTGACCACCCTCCGCCTCATTTCTTAATAATGCTCGAGATGCTCGGTGACTCCTCCGAGTTTGATTGAAATCAGTTCGTGCCAGCAACAGACACATGATCTTAGTAAAGTCTCCCAGCATCCCTTCCTCCCTGGTGCTTACATCTTCCACTCATTCATTTTATAAGCCGTTTGTCCTAACTAGGGTCATGGATACCCATTTCAGCCGACTTTGGGCCAGGACGGGGTACACCCTGGACAGCTTTCCAGGCCATTGCAGGGCCAACACACACCCAAGCATTCACACCCATTTTTGCTCCAAGGTGCGATTTGGAGCAGCCAGTGAGCCTACTGTGCATGATTTTGGACTGTGGGAGGAAATCAGAGAACCTGGAGGAAACCCACGCAGGCAAGGGCCCGGGAATCGCAAGCACGAGCCTGGGAATCGATCCCAGAACCTTCTTGTTGTGAGGTGAGTGTGCTAACCACTGCACCATCGTACCGCCCCTATATTTTAAATTATTTATGGTAAAATTAGCATCTGGGTGCTTGAGTGTAATAAATATCTCTGACATTTTTCCCAGGCTGTTTGAATCTAAAGCAATTCTTATTGGAACGGAGTCCTTCTTTGAGGCCTCGTTTCCTCTGATGGGAAAAAAAAAGAGAAAGTCTTTGATGGGTTTTGTTTCCAGCGCAGCTGCTTTATTGTTTGTTTATCATCTCCCCGGACGTCTCCGTCTCCGAGGTATCACGGCGGATTCATTTATGCATGACAAACGCAGGACCCCCCCACAGCACCGCACCGCACCCCCCCTCCCCGGTGTGAATAATATAAAGTTCAGGCTTGTCTGATTAGCGTTAATCAAATTCAGCACACAAACTGATTACGGCTTGATAAGTACGACGGAATCTTCCAGAAATAAATTAATCGAAGCCCACCAGTCAACTCTAATTAGCTTCTCGTCGCTCTGATCTGAGGAAGTCGGAAACGCGGCCGTGCTGCGGAGACCGTCGGATCGCTCGCTTCTCTTTGGACGAGTAACCCGGCAAGATGTTCTGGTCCATCGCCCGGATCGGGTCTCGGAGCTGAAGAGGAACTGGTGCTGCAAGACTGAGTAACACAGCTACCAAAGTCTACGATCATTAATCAGAATACAGAATGAGTACATGAATAAATAAAGCCGGTCTGTTGGCCCAGCGTGCTTTATAAATACCGCCCCAGGGCCAAATTCCTGCCAAGTAATACACAACATAACGTTTCAGGATGGAGTTCAACACTCAACTGATGTCGGCCATGTTTATTCGCCCACCTAATTTAGTCATAGCCACCACCTACCCGTCAGACAACCAATCAAGCACGTGATGTCGCCACCCGCATCTCTATGGGCTGCTTGGGCGAGTATGTATATTTCGGGGCAGCCGAACGCACAACACACTTGGAGATAAAGTGCCTCTGTCCACTCCCTTGTATGCATGAGCCCACAGATGCCGCTTTAAGTTACAGGGAATAGAACGCATCCCATCCCTCTCATCAGAGCTCGAACGATTCGCTCCCATCGAGCCCTGGCTGCGGACTGCTGCATCCAGACCCATAATCGCATCTCTTCATGTTTTCTTTTATATATAAAACAGTTTCATCCTGATAAAATCAATACAAAGAATAACCAAACTCGAACACACAATTAAAGTGTTACACACAACGAGTTTCCTTTGTGGACCCGTACTGAGGAAATGTCACCCGAGAGAAGCCCAGCGGCAGGTTAAAGGTCGGCAGGTCATGTGGCATCACTGCCAGTCAGTACAGAGTCGAGATGCGTTCTGAATACGAATCGTTCCTCAGCAGGGCGGACGTTAGCACCCTCTCCTGAACCCTGACTCCTCAGAGCACTCAGATATGACACCATGGATCAGAACATCAAAAGATGGAGAGACCATCTGCCTGCTAAGTCCTGCGAACATGGGCAAGAGCCTCCGAATACTGATTCAGAGTCAAGTAAACATTGACTCAGATGATGATTCAAATTCAGAGATTCACTGGTTCTGTGATTCAGACAAAATGACTCACTGCTTATGTGATTCAGAGAAAATGATTCACCGGTTCTGTGATTCAGACAAAATGATTCACCGGTTCTGTGATTCAGACAAAATGATTCACCGGTTCTGTGATTCAGACAAAATGATTCACCGGTTCTGTGATTCAGACAAAATGATTCACCGGTTCTGTGATTCAGACAAAATGATTCACCGGTTATGTGATTCAGAGAAAATGATTCACTGGTTCTGTGATTCAGACAAAATGACTCACTGGTTATGTGATTCAGAGAAAATGATTCACTGGTTCTGTGATTCAGAGAAAATGATTCACTGGTTCTGTGATTCAGAGAAAATGATTCACTGGTTCTTTGATTCAGAGAAAATGATTCACTGGTTCTGTGATTCAGATAAAATGATTCACTGGTTCTGTGATTCAGACAAAATGATTCACTGGTTCTGTGATTCAGAGAAAATGATTCACATGTTATGCATTTTCATTTTAATATTCACTGCCACTTTCGATTCCTGGGCATGGGAGTTTCTGTGTGGAGTTTGCATGTTCTCCCGTGCTTGTGAGGGTTTCCTCTGGGTACAATGGTTTCCTCCCACAGTCCAAAAGCATGCACAGTAGGCTAACTGGCTGTTCCAAATCGCCCCTAGGAATGAGTGTGAGTGGTTGTATCTGTGTTGGCCCTGCGACTGTCTGGCGAGGTGTTCAGGGTGTACCCGACCCTCACCCAGAGTCAGCTGAGATGGGCACCAGCCTCCGCATGCCCTTAATTCAGATGAAACCACTTAGAAAATGAATGAATGTTGTTGTGGGCTAAATGATTCAGATTCACTTTTTTCCTCTGTTCAATTCGGAAGTTTCTGGTTCTCTCACAAGCTGCTCCTCTGTTTCCCTTTCAATCATCATGTGTTTGTGTCTTCAGTTTGTCCTTCGAGGATGGCAGGAACCCTTTGGAGAAGAGGAATCGGACGAAATAGGAACGGACACCGGACACTTTCCAAAGAGGCGTCCTTGCTCGCTGAAGCGTGCCTTCCTGTTGACTCGTGATCTCACTGCACGGCCCGTGGCTGGGCGCGATGCCCAACATGGCGCTGAATTCCACACCGAATTAACATCAATCACAACGTCATCACTGCGTCCCATGACTTCTCTCATCAGATCCTCCGACCTGATGGTTTAATGATTCAGGCTGAGAGATTCGTTATTATTCAGGGGTTTTTTTCCCAATTGCAGAATAGGTGACTATTCATATATATTCATGTACACATGCTTCCGCAAAAACTTTTTAGAGAGTGTTGCCAGATATACACTGCTGTGCCACAACCACCACGAGGCTCCTTAACCTCTAAAAAGAGCTTTGTGAAGCTTTCCATCCAATCGCAGCACTTTAGGCAGTGCTTAAACTAATATTCCCCCAGCTCCGAATTACACAGTAATGATTATTTAGGCGGTTCTTCAACAGCTGGGCAGCCTAATGAATCCTATTCATTTCAGCCGCGGATTCATCTCTGCACTCTCGCTTTGTTGCCGTTATCCATATGGCGGCAATATTACGTCCTCGTTTAGTCTCAGGCTTTTCACCTGCCTGTATTTTGGAGCAACAATTTCATGTCTTTTACTGGCTGGAAATTGTTACAGCTCTCATCCAGATGCCCAGATGGGGAGGAATCTCCTTGAAGAGATTTGGAGATTTCTTCAAGAACATGACATACAAAGAAAAGGAAATGAAGTGGAGCTGGTGGAGAGCGCAAAAAGAAAAAAAAGAAAAGAAATAGATGTGAATAAATCATGAAGGGGGGAATAATTGTCGGTTGTTGTCATGGTGAAGCGAATAAACCCCGACACAGCGATCAGGACCCTGATGTGTACCGGAGGGATCATCACTTGGTTTAAAAGGGTTTATTTTGTGATTATGATCGACTCACGGTACATTTTTCCACTTCTTGCACTGCTATGAACGCTGTAAACTCAGTGTTTTGATGTGTTGGTCTTCATGAATATTTATTATTGTTTTTATTCTTTTATTTCAGAAAGCATATTTGAGTAACCTGAAGAGTACTTGATAAATAATTCATGCTTCCACTCATTTTTAAGCCGCTTAATCCTAATAACAGTCGCAGGGAGGCTGGTGCCCATCTCGGTTGTCTCTGGGTGAAGGTGGGGTACACCCTGGACAGCTTGCCAGGCCATCACAGGGCCAACACGCGTGCAACCACCCACACTCACTCTCACACCAAGGGGCAATTTGGAACAGCCAATCAGCCTACTGTGCATGTGTTTGGACCCGTAGGAGGAAACTGGAGTTCCCCTGTGCAAACACGAGGAGAACAAACTCCACACAGAAACGCTCCGGGCCAGTGAGCCCAGGTATCGAACCCACGACCTTCTAGCTGTGAGCTGGATGTGCTGTCCACTGCATCACTGTCTCACAAACCCTGAAAACATCTTAGACAACAGTTTTGAGGTGAATACAGTCATCCCTCGCTATAATCGCACTTCAGGTTCTGCGGAGTCAGTGCATCGTGGATTTTTAAAAAATATTCATTGAAAAATAAAAAAATAAGGTTAAATAGGGAAAAATTTCAGGAAAATGCCGCGAGGGGTCGCTACTGACTTGGATTCGAATCCCAGCCTCTTCTTCTTCTTCTTCTTCATGTGTGACACGAATGCTGGAAAATTCGTCTCGACCAATCAGCTTGCGAGATTTCAGAGGCCGAGACCCAAACCGGAGTCGGTAGTTAACTTGCGGCCTTTCCCTTAACTCTTTCACTATTAAATAGGGAAAGACAGCAAGATCACTACCGACTCCGTTTTGGGACTCAGTTTGGGACTCGGCTCACAAACACATTTCTTACACTTTATTTACATCTATGTACAATTACACACATGTATTTTATATTATTTATATTTAATTTACATCTTATGCATTGTTTTGAATGTTTAATTGTTATTATAAGCATTTATAGTGTTGAATATGTATTTATTGAT
>JAQNCB010000005.1:1974563-1986078 GCA_030068295.1 Euristhmus nudiceps | reverse complement strand
ACATACGTGTAATTGTACATAGATGTAAATAAAGTGTAAGAAATGTGTTTGGGAGCCGAGTCCCAACCCGGAGTCGGTTGTGACCTTGCGCCCTATCCCTATAATAGTGAAAAAGTTAAGGGAAAGGCAGCAAGTTCACTACTGACTCCGGTTTGGGACGTGGCTCTGAAATCTTGCAAGCTGATTGGTCGAGACGAATATCCCAGCATTCGTGTAACATGTAAAGAATTAGAAGAGGCTGAGATCCGAATCCGAGTCAGTAGCGACCCCTCACGGCATTTTCCTGAACTTTTTCTTTATTTTTAATTTTTTCGATGAATATTTTTAAAAAATCCACGATGCACTGAAGCTGCAGATCCTGAAGCGCGATACAGGAAGGGATGACTGTATATCGGCCCTGCGATGGCCTGGCGAGCTGTCCAGGGTGGCCCCCGGCCTCGCTCGGAGTCGGCTGAGATGGGCGCCAGCCTCACCGTGACCATAATTAGGAATATGTGGCTTAGAACATGAATATGATGAATATATATGTACATGAAAGTGTGAACATTTATCCTGGACTCCATTTCGTTCTCATCCACTAATTCCGTTTTCATTAAAACAAATGGAAGTAGTTGTCCTCCGACCCCCCCTCCCCTATTCCCCCAGAGTGGCCGCCTCCCACAAATCAAGTGACACAAGGTCACTAAACCGCAATGTCGTTCATCTTTCACGGGAAGCGATCCCAGCCCACACTCCTGAGCGCGATCATGTGACATCAACCGTGGTTTTTTTATTCCGAGCAGGACGATGAGACGGTAATGACACAAACAGAGTTTATATTCAATAAAAAACTGGGGGGAAAAAAAAGCGGTTGCTCATTTCACCACAAAGCCCCAGCACTGTTTCTGGCCTGAGGATGATTAAGGACCAGCGCAGGGCCGGGACAATGTGGAAAACAGAGCACTGTGCGAAACGGAATCGTCAAGCTCGTCTCTCACCAAATTTTTGCGAGCTGAGAGGATTACAGGAGGTCAAATGTGACCCACGGGGACATTCTTCCCTCTTTTCTTTTCCTCTCGTGCTCCCTTCCGTGTTAATCCTCACTCACATTGTCTGATTTAATGCAGCCCGGGCTCTCGCAGAGAACCTCAAATTGGATTTATGTTAAATCTTCACCTGACATAAAGGTCACACCTGTGCACTTTTAAAAGAAAGGGACCAAAATAAAAGAAAAGTACTTTCACATCTTGTGCGTGGTCCTGGGTCACATCTTCCAGAGTGCGAGTTAAATACCTTATAAATATGCACCGGCGCCAAATACGTTTCCAAAATGATTTTAAAGGTTTAATGAGACGGAATAAAGATACAGAGTGAGGTACCAGAGTGGAACCTTTACTTCTGGGGAGCGGGAGACAGGATTAGCCCCTGAGAATAACAGAAATATTACAATATTACATCACAATAAATTACATTTTTACAAGCACAATCGATTGTGAGGTTGGAAGCATAATTTAGCAGAATAAAATGAATCAGCTACGTATTGGAATCTCTCATAAATACATGTTTCTAGACAAGGTTCTAATTCAGTTCAGCACGATGTCAGTTTTATATCATTTTTCTTTTCTCTCGTTTTTTTTTTATTTCCCCCCATTTTTCTCCCTAATTTATTCGTATCCATTTCCCACCCATCAGGTTTTGCCTTCCCTGTCACACGACCACCACCGACCAAGGAGGGGCAAAAGCATGCACAAGCCCCCTCCGTGACATATGATGCTATCCACCCGCCTCTTTTCGAACTGCTGCTCATGTGTATCTGGGGGCGGGTCTAACACACTCGAAGAGAACACGCTATCCGCCCCCTCGTACAAATGAACTCACAGACGCCCGTGATTGGCTTGCGACCGCTGTGAGTGACAGGAAAGTGAATGTACGCCATTCCTCCCTCCTGTGAGAGCTCGGCCAATCAGCTCCCCTGGACTCCCGGCCACGAACAGCTGTGAGTATTAAACCGAATTTCGAACTTGCAATCTCTGCTAATGCTATAGTCAAAGTAGTAACGCTGTTATCCAAACCGAGTAATAATAGCAAGATGCGACAAAATACAACAATTCATAACAATATGCAACAATATTCAACCTCATGAGGAAAAAAATTGCAATAATTCTCAAGAATAGGAAACAGTTTACATCAAAATGTAACAATCCGCGACGATACAGAAAAGTGCGCAACAATTTACGACCGAACGCAACAATTAACAATTCACACGGATGTGAAACGATATGGAAAACGTTTGGAGTCATTTCATGGTTTCAGATATTTCTTAAACTGATGTATGTTATTCAAACAGAGTAACGATGACTGTTCACAAAGAAAAGCAACAATTCACACCAATACGCAACATTTGTCAAAGTCTCTAACAATAAGCAACGATATCGACGATACAGAAAACGTCTGCAACGAGTTGCGAAGATGAGCAAAAGCCTGTCACAATAAATTAGAAGCTTTTTACGATGATTAATGTTAGAATTTTGGCGAATTTCATGTTTCCTACGAAATTGGCTGAAATCGTGATATTACGCTGCATTTTAATTAAATTGGCTCATAATTTGCGTGACATCAAAAAGTGTACGTCTCCGACAAATTCCATCCTCTGAGTATCAACGACTCACTTACACACTTTAACACCAGGAGCTATCTGGAGTCGCGGGCGGTTACACAACATTTACTCCACGTTTATTACGCAAGAAGCTCTTTTGTTTGTTTTTACTTCAGTTTTCCAGTAGATAATATGCTAAACAGGCCACGCCCACTACATTCACTCGGATGGGTATAACCGGCCCCTGTTTTCCGTTTCTGGAGAGAAAAATCAGACTTTTCGTTCACAGGAAGAACTCGGAGATCCCCGACAGCAAAAAGAGGCTCGTGAACAAACCGCCGTTCACAGCTGATAAGATTGCGTCTCATGCTGTCTTATCGGCTCTGAGGAAACACATTGCTCCCGAGCAGGCCCGAGATATAACTGGAAATGGCACCAAGCCATGACTAACAGGACGGCGAGTCGTCGTGATCGCTGGTTGACGAATACCGCAGCTGATGAACTGCACCGCAGGATTTCGTTTTTTAATCCACATGGTTCCCGACGAAGAAAAAAGGAGCGGGATCTCTTTAATATGACTGCAGCGCAGACGGCAGCAGAAGATCCATCAGATTTTCTCTAAGCTGAGCTGCGGGGGGATAATAGTGGGGTGGCCTAAAACATCTGCTTGGGAAGAATTTATTCTTTAAATCACTGTCATTAAACGCAAAATAAATTGCTCCGCATAAGCAAGCAAAGGGCTCACAGACAAGTGGGGACATGATGTCGGGAGAAAAGAAAGAAAAAGAGAAAAACGTGAGAAAGCAAGAAAGAGAGAGAGAGAGCAGGATATTAATAGTCGCTTGCTGTTTCAGTGCACTGGCTGCACATGGACCTGACTCAACCGTCTGACTTAACACAAGCGCTAAATGCTATTCTTGGCTGTAATTTAACCCACAGTGCTACTTACTGTATTTTTAAAATATCTTCAATCAGTAGGTTATGTGACGTGGACCTTGAGTGAGAAATTACTGCTCTCCTGCATTTTTATTGGTCAGGAACCTACACGGAAAAAATAGCGAGGCAGGCATCGCGTGTCGCGTACCTCCTTCACTCAGCGTGGTAAATAAGCTCATTTACAGTTACAGCTAAACCACAAGGAGTTGATGGGATGCATGGTATACAGTGGCCTACTGCAAACGCCAAATGATGTCATCGCTGATATACCGACGTTTTTTAAATGAAGGTTTAAGGTTCCCATTCAGTTCCCAGGTGTACTAAATATAACTTTTAGATACTGGTCTCTTGCATCAGCCACAGTGACTTTCTGAAACCATTTGTTTCCTCCTGTACACAAGTGTTAATGACCCCTGCATCAAACACCATGATATTCGTAACATCACCATCTTTTTTTATTCCTCTTAAAATCGCATCCCTTCTTCTGTTTCTTCAAACTTTCCCTCAGACTTTATCACTTTTTACCAATTAGTGTTGTGCTGTACGTGCACGATTCCCTGCGGTCACGCCGTCTTGTTACTGGCATCGTTTTTGAAAAAAAAAAAAAAAACGGACATGGAACCAAAACAAGATGTAGTGCAGGTGAATATGAGATATGAAGCCCAGGGTGATTTCACCAGAAAAACCTGAAATTTATCCAGAATAAACTGATAACGGAAGGTAAGACACATCAGATACTCACTGGTGAATGAGCCCATTTAATGGAAGGAGTCTCCAGTGTCAGTGCTTTGTAACACTCAGCAATGCAAATGGATAAAAGCAGTGTGTGTCATTTTCATTTACAATCCTGTCCAAGAAGTGGTTCAGGAATTCCTGCTTTGTTAACCTCATTAACATGATCGCGTTACTCAACAAGCTACAAATGCTAATGTTCCTGCAGGGAATTAACTCTCCACTCCGTGATTCAGTGCAGCTTAATGGCAGGTTTAATGGTGCATCTCGTTTTAAGAAAGGAAGGGGAGGAAAGCCCTGTGGCGAGTGTTTTTCTTCATCCTTCTTATTTTTATTAGGAAGCAAAACATCTCCGAGTCAAAGGAAGTCGGGGCAAAAGAACAATTTAGGCACGGGGCGTGAATTTCGCGAGATGCTGCTTTTCATCTTTAATGATCAATCGCAACAAAGTGGGACGGATTTTAAAGGCGTGTCCGTAGCAGTGCTGTATCTCCGTGAGCGTAAGCAGGTCGTCTTCAAAAAACACCTTTGAAATGTTAAACGTGCTTCCTTTTTGAAGTAACCCTGAAACATGAGGACTAACTCGACTCGTCTCCTGCACTGAATGCCAGAAAAAAATCCTTTCTTTGTTGTAATTTGCTTAGAAGTTGAGTGAAGTTTGGAAAACCCCCACCGCTCTGCCAGCAAACGATTTTTACACTCCGCGTTTTTGTTTGCTCACAATGAACAATGGCTGCTTTATAAATAACAAATCAGATATTTTCAAAATCCTAAACTGTCCCTATTGTCAGAGGCCAAGAGAGGGGTAATTAGTAAAACTATCAGAGCATGTACAGTGCTATGAACCGAGAGCCTGCGAAGCCCAGAGCGATCACTGTGTTGGGGTTTGGGCGGCTGCGTCAGGATTTCCATAAATGTCTGCATGGCAGAGCAGATAACTGAAATGTCTCGGGGTTTACATTGTGTCAGGGCTGGCGTGGGTCGTAGGAGAGAATGGTTTGCCGTTCTGTGTTATCACAGGAAGTTCAGGAACATCGCTGCATGTTGTTAAACAATGGGTGTGAGCGGGTTTATACAGATATATACACGTATATATTTTCCATTATATAAATCCTTTCATGGAAAAACAAGATGTGGCATTTTCATACTGGTGCGCCAGAACATCTGTTTGCGTTGCATGGCCAGACATTTAAGCCGAAGAGGAAAACCATGGACAGCACAGAGCGCAGAAAACACATGACCCACAGCATGTGTTAGACATCACTGACATCTGCGACCGTTTGAGATTCAGAGTCGGAACAAGAACAGATCCATGACCATCGCATCATCCAGCGAGAGCTTTTCCTAAGTAGTTCCTCAACCTCCTTTTCTCACCTTCCTTAGAAAATGACAAACCATCCTGAGCAACATGAAGGAACGGCACGACGCCAAGTACGTCAAAGTAACGACCAAAAAAAAAAAAAAGTCATCTCCGCCTTTAACATGCTGCAGGATAAATAAACAACACACGGCGAGTCTGGGGTCAGTAAACAAAGCGCAAGGCACTTGTACACATTCAGGAAAACTCCCCATGCCTCCCATTCCAGGAAGGGAGGAGGAAGGAGGGAGGGAGGGATGCAGGGAGCAAACAAAATACGAAAGGAAAGCACATAGCATGTGGAAAAGCAGCACAAAATGGTCTTGCATCTTTCTCTGACTTCCCAATTCTCATTCCCATTTTCAGCAACCCTCAAGCAGAACCCGCCCTCCCACGCATGCCGTTCTAGTCTGCGATAAGCCTGGCGAGCTCTCGCCGCCGCCGCCGCCTTTATTAACACTAATGTTGCCTGTTTCCAAGTTTCATGATGCAGCTTTTTGTTCTCACATCTTGTTTTCATCAGCTGCTTTTCAAAGACCCAGATGTCCCGACCCGAGGGATGCCGCCAGGACTGTAATTTCGCCCGCTCGGCCGCCGTGCTCCACTCATGCTTCCTTTGATGTTTCTCAGTCCAATATGGACAACACGTACATGTCATTCCAACCACAAAACCGGTTAATTACAGTGTTGACGCTTCCGATGGACGTTTTCGGATCTTGCTGATCCCCATGCAGGACAGGGATGTGGGTCGTGGTAAGGCTCGGGCTGCACACCTGAGAAGCGGCTCCATAAACAGGCATGAGTCAACAGCCTACGGCAGGATCCTGCTTCACTGTGGCTGACAAGGTTCCCTGTACAGGAGAGGCAGTGATGACAGACCTCCCTCTGCTCTTATCACTGCTTGCACTTGGCGGTTTGTTGATATGCCTGGAATTCCTCTTACTCGGACACCCCCCCCACCCCCCATATTCCCTTGCCGGATGAGAAAGAGAAGGATGGAAAAAGACAGCTGTGGTGAAAGCAGCTCTTGAGGCCCTGCTTCCACACTAATACAGGTTTGTTTCTTTAACAAATGGTGTTCTGTATGAAAGAAATATTTTGCCCTTTAAGTGAACGCTAAGTGCAGGTTTTGGGAGTAGTGCCGGTATTGTGCAAAGGTGAAATAAATACATCATTTAAAAAGTACGCCAGCCAGACATTAGTGAAAATACATGCGTCGGGGCATTCAGAAAAATAATAGTTCATTTATGGTTGCATCCTTTACAGACCATCGATCAAATAAAAGCCAGTAACCATAAATAAGCAGAGCTACTATAGACTACACTAGCACAAGCATTCCAAACAAATCATACCTTCGGATCTCTTCAGCTCTTTGCACTCGACTGGTAGGGATTCTCTCTTGACACCATTGCTGACGGAGGTGACAGGGCTTGGGTGGGGCTTGGGCGCTTTCACCTCCACTTTGGAGAAAGACGCAATCCTCTGGAGAATGGAACCGACGCTGTCTTTGGCCCGGCGCTCATTCTGTACAGAACTGCTGGCGATGTTCACCCGTGTGGGTGGAGGAGACGTTGCAGGAGCAATCTGGACCATCTGAGGCTGAGAGACCAGGTTTAATCGAGGTGTCTGGGCAGGGGACAGGAGGACAGGGGACTCACTTATGTTTGGCACTGGGATGGCTCCTGGAAGGGTATCCAGCTCTCTTTTCTCCAGGGTAGAGGTGTGAGCGATGGGTAGATCAGCACTGTCTAAGCTGCTGGCAGAAGCAGAGGTGCTTTCAGATATAGTCGGGCTGATGGACACAGGGTGAAACCTTGCTGGAGGTTTTGGGGGCACAAAGCACTCTGTCTGAGGTTTAGTCACAAGGTTGTCAAGATCCAGAGGGAATTTGTTGAGCCGTGCCGGCTCTTTGGGTTTAAGGGGCTGGTGGTTAATCGATAAATCTTTCCCAATGTTGCCATTATTCTGGAGATAATATGCATTCCCGGTGACAACAGAGCCGGGGTATCTTGTTCCTTGGGACACCGCACGCCTCCCTCCTCCACTTTCTGCCATCTGGAGGTCCAGCGAGGGCATGGAGCCATGGCTGACAGCTAATGCCTCTGTCCGGATCACCAGAGGACTCTCCAGCTCTGAGTGGAACATGTTCCCATGGGAGGAGAACTTCTTCAAGGCAGGGCTGCCCAAGCGCTGAGCTTTGTACTCACCTGCTCCCACTGAGCTCTGTGGAGGGCTTGTGTAGGAGCTCATTTTGGAGGAGCCTTGGTACTCCAGGCTGGAAGAGGAGCTATGAAGGCTGTCATTATCGCTCCCGGGACCGGAAGAGGAATTAAAGCCATTTGGGTTGAATTTGTTCTGGAAGGAGGAGGCACGGTTGATTCCGGTGTTGGAGGTGATAATGGGCTTTCCCATGGTGCCTCTGTTAAACGACAGACTCGACACCATCCTATTCTTTATGGCTGGGCTCTGGGCAGGACTGGAGCTCAGACTGATCCTCGAGCGGTAAGTGGGGGACACGAGCCCGCCTGGACTCCGCACCTCATTAGTTTTGTTGAGAATGGAGCCGGGGCTGATGGGAGACGTGACTGCAGAGGATGGAGAGAATGTTGGAATCTCATCCACGTCATCAATGTCAAACGATCTCTTCAGGGCTGTGGAGAAACAAACAAACACAGGCAACAATAAATGCTGGCAAGGTTTCTTTTCTGTCTCGTTGGCAGTTTCTTGTGTAATGTTAGTTCAAACGGTGTTCGACTGTCATAAATCAGTTTTATACTTGCAGCAGATAAACTGCGTTCTGGCACAACCCATGAATCATAAATCTTATTTCCAAATTCCTCCTTCATTAATGATATTTTCACTCCACAGTTCTGTACCTCAGGACTTTATTTTTCCATGATAACACTCTCATGTGTGTTATATACTCATTACATTTTCTTGTTGTTGTTATTGTTGTTGTTCCTAAACAAAAAAGAATTACAGTAGTAGTATTTAGCACATCCGCCTCACAGTAAGAAGGTCTTGGGTTTGAGACCCAGGCTCGGCGAGGGTACTTGTAGTTTGCATGTGTAGTTTGCATGCTCCCCCCATGTTTGCGTAAGTTTCCTCTGGGTACTCGGGTTTCCTCCAATTGGCCGCCAATTGGCTGTTCCAAATTGTCCCCATGTGTAACTGTGAACGTGAATGGTTGTGTAGGTGTTGCCCTGCCCTGAATCGGCTGACATGGGCTCTAGCTTTCCTGTGACCCCAATAAAGGACAAAGCCCTGAATCGGCTGACATGGGCTCTAGCTTTCCTGTGACCCCAATAAAGGACAAAGTTCTTTGGATTTGGATCAGCTATTCACCAAACTGCTTCATGCTACAAAGGTCAAAAGGAGGCTGGAGCCGATCACAACCAGCTGTAGGTGAAGGTGGGGTACACCCTGAACATTTCCGAATTCACTGCAGGGTCAACAAACACACACACAACTGTTCGCAATCACACTTATGCCTAAGGGCAATGCGGTAGCCAGTTCGTTGAGTGTGCATGCCTGTGGGCTGTTGGAGGAAACCAGAGTACCCGGAGGAACCCATGCAAGCACGGGCAGAACATGCAAACTCCTCACAGAAGCACCATTGTCGAGCCCAGGACTCAAACCTAGAACCTTGTGCCAACCACTACACCAGCATAGCTATACAGTTGAACCTCGGTCCGATGGACTAAAAGGGGGGACGGGGTTTTCTGTTTGATACTTAGATGTACACACTTTCTTTATTCAGCTGGCTTAGCTTTATGATGCATTGTGGTAATTAAAGGCAAAATAAATGCAATATACACAAATTAAAGAGCCAAAAGAAGGCTAAATATGCAGCGAAAACACAGCATGCAACACAGATCACAGCCCAGGCTTGTAAACACTGGCGCACTCATGACACCTACAGAACAAAGTCCGAACGAACGGACCGAATGGACCGAGGGGAATTTTGACCGGACAGGCGGATTTTGCCCGTTGGATCCGATATCCGTTGTATCGGTTTCCGATGGACTGAGGTTCAACTGTGTGTGTATATATACACGACGCATAAATCCGATTGAACGTTCTGCCGAATAACATCCATGTACTTCCAGGTCAACTCCAGTCAGAACAGGTCGACTTCCAAATTTAACTTTTGCCAATAAATGGCAAAAAAAAGTTACTCGTCCTGACTTCCCAAACTGTTTTATTTTGAGACACCCAAACAACACGGTTAGTTTGCCCAAGTTCGGGTCGTAATCACAATGTGGGCTGTTTGATCTCGTTTTTTGAGTCTGCCATGACATCATCATGTAAAAACAGCCCACGATTAAACCTTATTTCATAATAAAGTAACACAGGCCGATTATTACAAGTGCTGTTTTTTAAAGGCATGCTGAGATGCTGTAAAAACAACAGCCGTGCTAAGACCTATAATAAGTACTGTGTGTTTAGTGTGCTTTGTTAGGAATCTTGTAGCTAATCCTGGGGCAGCTGAGGCTGTGCCTGGATGATGTACCATAGTCATACTGCTGATTAGCCAGAGCACAAGGTTTCAACTGAGCACGGAACTGGACATTTAAACAAAACAAGCAAGAATAAGCAGAAGGAAAATAAATACCGGAGTGCAAGTCCCCGGCGTACAGCGGGTCGGAACGGTAAATCTACACCTGGAGAATGCAAACTGTGGTGACACTGAATAATCCTTTCATTCCCTCAGCCTGTCCACCAAAGCCCAGAGCAAACAGTCTTTCGAGCCATTCCTTTTGCAAAGAACCGGCTTTCCTCCTGCACAAAGAGGCAATTCACCCACGGAGTGGCGTCGCGGGCTGACGGCTTGGATTACGCCTGCCTTTCGCTGCGACCTAGAATTTCTTTGGAGGACAATAGGGCTGTCCTGGGCTCTCTGCACTCGACAGCATGTGGCTCTGAATATTCAGCGTAGGCACCGGATCAACTCAAGACAACAGCTGAAATGGTTCATCAACAGCTGATGCTTGAAGAGTTTGGGTCTGCGTTCGTGACTGGTACTTTCACTCTTGGCTCCTGCCGGCTTGGCTGACTGGTAGAAGTGGGTTTTTTTGGGTCTTTCAGGAGCAGCACTATGTAAACGTCCCACTATCAGTATAGCGCTATCTTCCATCTTGAGTAGCAGTCCTGATTTGGATCATTATCTGCCAGGGCTGGGGCAACATTTCTCTCGGCAGTGCGCGCCGCCACTTGGAACCGTCGTCAAATCACTAAATCAAATCCCATTTCACCGCCTCCCCCTGTACAGCGAGAAAACCACAGCCCCTTTGTTTCAACTCGCCCATCACCAGTCACACAGCTGGGAGAGCTAATCGGATTCCGGCAGCGGGAATGCCTTTGTTCGGCAGACACACGCCTGTCTGTTTGTGGTGGCTGCACACGCTGTTATTCCCTTCAGGGCTGAAAAGAGCACCGTTAGTTAATGATTCGAATAGAGTGCCGACAGGCTGGAAGAAACTCGATATATTCTTCAAGATGGAAGAGTGCACTCTGCTTTCGCGAACCGCTTTTTCAAACAGCCCTCGAACCGCTCTCTCTCTCAGAGTAGCACCTGCAAGTGTCAACTTGTACTCCCTTTCGACCAAAAATAAAGAGGAGCTGGTATCAGGTAATTACTGGCACCCTGTCAAACACTCAGGAAATAATTATGCTGGTAGCCAGACGCACCGACACTGCCACTCTGGGCAGAACACGCTCTCAGAGAGAGAGGCCTGAGCTGCTTCGCTTACATGCTGTGGGGAAAAATAATCTAGGTGTGATCAAACATTTTCACTCCCCTTCATATCTGCTCCACTGTAGGATTTCGCAGGCTTGTCTCTCTCTCTCTCTCTCTCTCTCTCTCTCTCTCTCTCTCTCTCTCTCTCTCTCTCTCGCTCTCTCTCTCTCTCTCT
>JAQNCB010000005.1:1935751-1948701 GCA_030068295.1 Euristhmus nudiceps | reverse complement strand
TGTGTGTGTGTGTGTGTGTGTGTGTGTGTGTGTGTGTGTGTGTGTGTGTGTGTGTGTGTGTGTGTGTGTTGTTTCCAGTGAGTATACAAACTGTGGTGTTAATAACCAGCTGCTGCCTCGCTCTCTACCTCAAGAGGAGCCAAGACTGACAAAGACAATGACATATTTTAATCTTGCGAGCAGTGAATCAGCCATGACTCCTGTATTACTGCTCATAAATATGTATCACGGGCCTGTGTGGATCTGCAGGTGCATGGGGAGAAAGCCACAGCTCAGGAGGCCGACAACATTTTATAAAGTGAGAGTTTTTTTGCTCTGCAGTTGCGTATTTGGTGTTCACCCTGAATTAAAGGTGCGGTGTGTATTCTGTGGAAATGTTTCGAGACCTGTAATAATCACAACAATCCGTTTAAAGAGAACGTCAAGAAATAAAGAGTAAACCTCACACAATAAACGCATATTCACCCCTCTCACTGAAAACTTTTACAAAGCCCCGCCCCCTTTCAAAATTTTTTGTTGTTGTTGTTGTTGTTGTTGTTATTCTTTACACCACAATCACACACTGAATCCTGGACTCTTATTGGTCTGTAACTGTTGATTTATTGTCAGGAACAGTCGCACTGATGGAGATTCTGGCTGTTATTCAATTGTCAGGTTTATACTTGTACTTGTGTTATTTTAAATATGTTACAGTTTCTATGGTAACTGCATGTTCTGAGGGCTGCACTGTGTAAACAGTTTAAACTAGAGATGCACTCAGACAGTGGAAGATATCTCCGCTTCACAGCATGAACAATGCAGTAAATATAATAATTAGATATTTATCCTGTATATAATTACCCATGTACTTGTTTTACAGTGTGCTCTGTAATACACGGACGTGACCAAAATAGCTATAAATAATAAATCAAATATATAATAATAAAATCCCTCATTTTAAGGACTTTCGAGACGTCTGCAGTTTCAAGGTCACTCAAGGACAAAGGTAATTGTCTCATTTGAAAGTCTATGTATATGATTTCCGATTAGTGCTCCGCAGTAGCAGCACACCTATCAGAACTCGTTTCCAACTTACAACATCTCCAACATTTTGTGGCCGTGCGCTGAGCTTGACCTTTAACCTTGACATTCTAAAAATTGAGAAATCACTCGGACTCTGGTAGGGTAGTGGGTCCACCAAGTTTGGCGAAAATGGCAAATTGTCACATGACTATTTTTTTTTTTTTTTTTTTTTTTTTTTTTGGGAGATCTTGTTCATGGGGCTCCCGAGTGCTGCATCAACTAGGTGAGCGACTATTAACCCGGAGATCACAAGTTCGAATCCAGTTTAATGCGCATAGCTGTTCATGGCCGGGAGTCCACGGGAGCTAATTGGCCGAGGGAGGGACGGCATACGCTCACTTCCCTGTCACTCACAGCGATCGCCAGCCAATCGTGGGTGTCCGTGAGCTCATTCATACGAGGGGCGGATAGCGTTTTCCCTCCAAGTGTGTTAGGTAAGGTAAGGTCTGAGGGCTTTTCCACCCGAGCCCAGTGGCTCATCAGGCCGGTGCTTATCCCCGGTTTCTGTAGCGTGAAGCGACTATGAGTTCAACTCCTCCTGGATGGGACGCTGGTCCATCGCAGGTTCCCTTCCCAGTATTTTTACTGGTACCCATTTATACTGCTGGGTGGACAGAGGCACACTCGTGGTTAAGACCTTGCCCAGGAGTCCTAGCACAGTGGGGTCTCACCAAGATTCGAACCCACGACCTCCTGATCATGAGCCCAGCACTCTAACCGCTACGCCACCGGCCCCACTTAAAGTGTGTTAGACCCGCCCCTCAATACGCATGGCGCCACAGTTCGAAAAGAGGCAGACGGCTCGCATCGCATGTCATGGGGCGTGTGCATGCTTTCATCCCTCCCTGGTCAGTGGTGGTCATGTGACAGGGAAGGTAATACCTTGGATACGACTGAAATAGGAAGAAAATGGGAAAAATGGAAAAAAAAATCTTGTTCATTTTCAGGAGAGGGGCTGCATGGTGGCACAGTGGTTGGCATGTCTGCCTCACAGCAAGAAGGTTCTGGGTTCGATTCCCAGGCTCAGGATGTGTCTGTGTGGAGTTCTGCCCTTGCTTGCTGGGGTTTCCTCTGGGTACTCCAGTTTCCTCCAACAGTCCAAAAAACATGCACAGTAGGCTGACTGCCTGTTTCAAATCGTCCCTAAGTGTGAGCGTGAGTGTGAATGGTTGAGTGTGAATGGTTGTGTGTACCCCGCCCCCTCTCCCAGAGTCGGCTGAGATGGGTGGCAGCCTCCCTGCGACCCTAATTAGGATTAAGCAGGGGAGAAAATGAACGAATGAATGAATTTCAGGAGAGAGAGATAGAAACAAAGATACCCATCAGGAAACAAGTGTTACTGTTTTACTGTTTTTGGAGAACAAAACCTCACGGTCTTGTCTCACAGACATTTGATGAAACAACGTGTAACGATAGAAATGCGTGTGTCCTGTGATGAATATTTGATGAAGAATAAAACACCTCAGAATGTCCTGTTTCCAGAAATTATATCATCATACATCAGAGCTTTGGTGGAAACATAAACTGCACATCGTTTATTATTTCTATAATGGCTTACATCGTCATGCGCTCTCTCTCTCTCCCTCTCTCTCTCTCTCTCTCACTCTCACTCTCTCACGCTCTCTCTCTCTCTCTCACTCTCTCTCTCTCTTGCTCTCTCTCTCTCCCTCCCTCTCGCTCTCTCTATCACTCTCTCTATCACTCTCTCTATCACTCTCTCTGTCTCTGTCTTTCTCTTTCTCTCTCACTCTATCACTCTCTCTCTCTCTCTCTCTCTCTCTCTCAATCTCTCTATCACTCTCGCTCTCTCTCTCTCTCTCAATCACTCACTATCACTCTCACTCTATCTCTCTCTCTACCCTTCTCTCAACCACTCTCTATCGCTCTCAATTGCTCTCTCTTTCTCTCTCTTTCTTTCTCTGTCTTTCTCTCTCTCTCTCACTCTCTATCGTTCTCTCTCTCTCTCTCACTCACTCTCCCCCCTCTCTCACTCTCTATTGTTCTCTCTCTCTCTCTCTCTCTCTCTCACTCTATCATTCTCTCTCGTTCTCTCTTGTTCTCTCTCTCTCTCTTTATAAGAGACATGATTATAGATTTTGCACAGGTGACCTTGCCTGCCCATGTATCTTCCTGACCTACCACTGACTACAACCTCCATGAAGCTCGAATAAAGCGACTCCTCCATCACGTTCCTCGGTCTCAGGTGGTCCATGTGCACACGTGTGTTAACAGTCATGTGAAACAGAACAAACAGTGCAATAAAAGTGCCCTTGGTACTAATTGGTAATGGGATGAAAGGTTTCTTTCGGAGGCTGTTAATTAGAGATAAGTTCAATCGATCAGAAGTCGCTGGTTTGGCTTTGGACTTTGAGTATATTGGCGAGGAAGGTTCGAGATAGGCATGTAATTGGGTTCTCTCCCTGCTGCCGGGCTTCAATATTTTGTTGTAGGTTTTTTGCCAGTAGTTGGAATCCACGGCGAGCTGATCTTACCTGCTGAGTCGCACACATCCAATCATTCACATTCCTCCCGTTTATAGCCTCAAACAAGACATGAAAGAGACTGTACTGAGTCAGGAGCATGCCGGAGATCAGCATTCAGGAAGTGGGAGAAGGAAATAATTGAAAAGTTGCCATGACACACTGTGATAAAATAAAGCAATAAATCATGACAGGACGCGAGTCACAGTTACAGATAAGGAGAAATGATACGAAGCAATGACTCATCATAAAATCCATAAACAGCCACAGCCGGGAGCCCTTGACAGCCGATTGGCGAGCTCTTTTCGGGCCAGAGGGATGGAATATGATTTCTTCCCTGTCACTCAGACGCAATTCGAGCCAATCAGAGCCATCTGTGAGCTCATTCATAGAAGGAGTGGCTAGCTAAATCCCCTGAATAAGCACGTGCAGAATTGAGAAGAAATGCAGTCAGAGGAAGCACGTGGTTGCCTTCGCCGTTCCTAGTTGTTAGCTGTCATGTGCCAGGGACTCTTCATGGGTGGGATTTGGCTACGAATAAATTAGAAAGAAAATCTTACGTAACCCCCCCACCAATAAGATTTTGGTTGCTAAGCTACATCACAGGAAGATACCTGGTGCATCAACACAGAATTCAATGATTGTTATAATACATTCACAGACGTTTTCTTAGAGCTCAGCTCAGCTCAGCCAATCAGCTGTTGGAAGCAAACCATGATGCTGGGCAAAGGTGGAGTATACCCCGCACAACTTGCCAATCCATTGCAGAGCAAGCTACACATCCATTCCCACTCCCACTCTCACCCAGGGGCAATTTAGAAGATCCAATTAGTTTAATGTGCATGCGTTTGGACTGTAGGAGAAACCCAAAGTACCTGGGGGAAACCCAAGCGCAGACAATCTGCAAACTGCGCACAGAAACACCCTTCGCCAAGTCCAGGACTTGGACACAGTATTTTCTTGATGTGAGCTGGATATGCTAACCAATACACCACTGTTCCACCCCAATACAGTCAGCCCAATGTGCATGTCTTTGAACTATAGAAGGAAACCAGAGCACCTGGAGGAAACCCATGCAAACATAAGGTGAACATGCTCCACACAGAAACACCCTCACGGAGCCTAGGATTTGAACCCAGGACCTTCTTGCTGTGAACAGTCATGCTAACCCCTACCCCACCATGCCACCCTATTTTTTCTTCTTGTTCAGAAAGGTTGGATGATGCAACTTCCTGTTGAACATCCGTTCCAAAAGCTGAACGTCTTCAGGATAGTCAAAGATGCTGTTTTCAAGATGAAACTTGGCCATTTATACAGAAATAGTTTTATTTTTAAGATATTTTGCTCCATTTTCAGATGAAGTGGGGTGTCAGAGGACCGTGATGTCAATGTATTCAGTGATGTATTGGAAACATACACAGAGGTCGTTGGAAAAGACAATTTACCTGCATTTAAAATCTCTTTCACTCTTAATGTCTAATCCATATCCATTAACGTCTTATCAGTGCGAACGAAACAAAAAACCTACCATCCCACACACTAAATAATGCCGAATATGATGCTGGGAGTCGTTCTATTTCTCTGATATCTCAGAGTGATGAGTTTCATACTCCGCTAAATGGGCGTATAAGGAGCCAGTGGACTAATCTGTGTGCGTTAGCTGCGTTTGCTAGCATGCTGAATGTTTCCTCCGAGCTGGCTGCCTTTCATGCCGCCGCTCTGCAGGATGCCTCGACTTATTTATGAGAGCAGGAGTCTCCGAACATAATCACTACTCGCACTGCTGAGTGCCAGCTGGGTAGCAAAGGTAAAGACACCATTCCCATGCAGCCCGCTGAGCGCTGCTAACCCGCTGCGTGATTGATGACTGCCCATTCAGGTTTCCACTCCGGCAATGTTTACAGCATTTAAATGATGTCTTTGAAACTGCAGGAAAGTTCCTCCAATGAAAGGGCGAGTGGGTGAAGTGCTTGGAGGATGTCAATTTGATATTTTGAAAGCCTTCTCGGAAAGTCAGATGATCTGTAGCAAATGATATCAGGCGAAATATCTTATTCAGCTCGTTGCATGGTTGGAAAAAAGAGAATACAGGCAGGATAATTATTTCTGGAAGTGTTCCTGAGCGATACAGTGAGATCCATGAGAGAATCATGCCTATTTATATTGCAGTGCCATCTGAGGGACCAAGGATGACAGGCATCCGGTATAGATTCTCAGTCTCGTCCCTTGTGCGTGTCTTTGGACTGTACGGGCAAACCTGGGGGAAAGCCATGCAAGCACGTGGAAAACGTGCAAACTCCAAACAGAAACATCCAGGCTGGGAATCAAACCCAGGTCTTCTTGCTATGAGGTGGACATTGCTAACTACTACATCATCGTGCCACCCTGCGGTTAATACAGTCTATCAAAAATTTAAAAAAAAGAATTTTGACTAGCGGGCAGTGGTGGCCCGGTGGAAAGGTGCTGGATCACCGATCCCAGGGTCGGAGGTTCAAGCCCCACTGTCAATGGTTGTCACTGCTGTCCGCCCAGCCCAGCCCAGCTAACTGGGTTATCAAAGGCTGGCCGTGTCTCTCACTGTCTGTGGTGGGAGGGATGTAAAAGAACCATTGGTGACTTTAGTCAAGAGTTTAATCAGCAAGTTGATGGCCTGGTGAGCTGTCCAGGGAGTACTCTGCCCTCGCCTGGATGGGTGCCAGCACCCCCCCGCGACCCTAATTAGGATTAAGCGCTTCAGACAATGAATGCATGAATGAATTTCGACTTGGTTTTGATTCTTTATTTACACCTTAGTTGGTCAACCCACCCTTTAATTATTTAGCGATGTGCTGAAGGATGTATTTGTGCCGTCTGGTTGATTCTTCAAACCCCTCAGAGTGTGCTTTGCGAGTGTAGAGTGTGGTGCTGATGCAGCGTGAGACTCAGATGGAGGGTAAAAGTGAGTTTTTGTTTCGCTGCCACCTGAGTGTGTTTCATGCTGTTCTCTCAAAATCCCTCTCGCTCCATGTGATCGAGTGCTGAGAGCTTCTGCCAAACTGTTGGTTTGTCTCTTTGACTCACGTTGCACTGTGTTGTTTCATGTGTGTGTGTGTGTGTGTGTGTGTGTGTGTGTGTGTGTGTGTGTGTGTGTGTGTGTGTGTGTGTGAGAAGTTTCTATCAGGACTTGAAGCAAACAGGGAGAAGTGGAAGGATTTTCATGGATATATTCATTCAATTCATTTCCATTTGAGAGGAGCCAGGTGAGAATGCTCCCTGAACGCCGCCCTGGTGTGGTATTTCGGCATGCCTGACCGGGAAAGAACCCCGGGGTCGACCTAGAACACGCTGGAGGGACTATGTCTCTCGGCTGGTCTGGGAACGCCTCGGTGTCCCCCGGGAGGAGCTGGAGGAAGTGGTCGGAGAGAGGGACGTCTGGACCTCACTGCTTAGGCTGCTGCCCCCGCGACCCGACCCCGGAGCAAGCGGAAGATCATGATGATGATGATGATGATGATGATGATATTCATTTAAAAAAAAATCCTCCATGAATGTTTTTTAATTGGAGCTTTATTATTTTTTCAATTTTGTAATTTAAAAATCTATCTCAATAATGTGGATGTACTGTGGCAGGAAACCAGAGTACCCGGGGAAAACCCGTCAAGCATGGGGAGCACATGCAAACTCCATACAGAAACGCCATTGTTGAGCACGGGACTTGAACCCAAGACCTTCTTGCTGTGAGGTGTACGCGCTAAAACTACGTTTTCCTTCCAAAAAAGTACAACACCAGGCCAAAAATCATTCAAAAGTGCAATGGTTGCCAAATTGCTGTGGTTAAAAAGGAATAAAATACTTTATTTGAAAATCAATAATTAACATTTATCACCTATAACAGCAAAATAATCAATCTCACCTTATAGATACAATTAAATACCTCATCATTAGAAATCTCTGTTCTAGGTTTCTTTGTGATTGTGTTTATCCCTTAATTTACATGTTTTTATTTAGCCAGAATAAATATTTTTTTCTCCTGTGAGTATGGAGAATGGAAGCTGTGTCAAAATGATTTCTCATATCATGATTTTTCCAGGTTTCGGTCGAGTATGCTGTCAAAACCTGAGCAAAATCAAACAAGGAAATCCACTCGAAGGTCCAAGATGATGGTTTGTTTTGCACTTGTCAGCAGACATCTCAGATTGTAAGTTGACATCGTCGTTTGTCCCCTTCATGGCAGCAGGATATAGGTCACACTTCCTCAAAATAGCTGTGAAGCCAGAGGCAGGAGGACCGGTGGTGACCTGCTGAAACAGTAACTCTGTGTGGCAGTCGCCCACATCCCTGTGTGTGCTCTGCATTTCTCCTGAAACGCTCGACCAGACGCTGACATTTCAGGATTCCTGTGTGTCACCAGCACAACAAGAGTGTACAGTAAGGTATAAAAAGCTTTGCCCACTATCAAAAACATGAACAAACAAACAAATAAATAAAAGCTCACAGAATCTTCTTTCTACTTTTCATAGGAGTGAATCTGACAGGATTTCTGAGAGTACTGAGAAAGTTATACTGTTCAGTCTTGCTAAAATTCAGTGCTAACTCCAGCTAGCTGGTGAACAGAAGATGCAGCATTTCTGACAGGATTTAAAGGTATAGTGCTGAATATTTCAAATTGTCAGTGTTAACTCTAGATACCTGCTGCTTATCACTAGGATTTCTGACAGGATTTTAAAGTTATATTGGTAAATCTTGCTAATATTCAGTGCTCATGCTAGCTACCTGCTTATCACAAGTTGACCTAACATAATTTCTGACAGGATTTAAAGTTCTATTGATAAATATTGCCAATATTTACTGCTAATGTAGGTTAGCTGCTTGCAACAAGCTGACCGGACAGGATTTTAAAATTATAGTGACAAATCTTAGTAATATTCACTATATCACTGCTAATGCAAGCTAGCTGCTTGTCACGAGTTGACCTGACAGGATTTCTGACAGGAATTTTGAAGTTATATTGATAAATATTGCTAATATTGAGTGCTAACACTAACTAGCTAGTTACCACAAGCTGATCTTACAGGATTTCTGAAAAGATTTTAAGTGAAGTAAATTATTCAATGCTAACTCAATGCTAAGTTTGACCCCAAGTGGTATCTAGCATGTTGGCAAGCTAATCTGACAGGATTTCTGAGATTTTTTTTTTTTTACACAGAAGTAGTTTTGTTCTATTGAATAATAAAATATTTTAGACTGATACTTTATATGCTGTCTAAAATTTATAGATATCACAGTGATAAAATGATACTTTGATGATTATATATCAATCATTGGTGTATGTGTGTATTTTGCAGAAGTTTATTTGAACATTTCTGTTATTATACAGGCCCATAAACGTATTGGTGTACTTGATCAAATAAAATATTATTTCGAAGGTTACATTTCGAGCATTCATTTGAGAAGATGAGTACTTTTATAACTTGGGCAGACAGCCAAGG
This sequence comes from Euristhmus nudiceps, assembly GCA_030068295.1. NCBI lineage: Eukaryota > Metazoa > Chordata > Actinopteri > Siluriformes > Plotosidae > Euristhmus > Euristhmus nudiceps. The sequence continues at coordinate 1,939,691 of JAQNCB010000005.1, read as the reverse complement.
GTTAATTTCAGAAAGTAAGACTGTATATTATCCTGTAAGTGTCCTCGGTTTCAGCAGAAAGCTGTGCCAGGACTACATGGGAAATTAGGTTGCACTACATGATGACACGACGGGCCATCTGTCGCCCAATTATCGAACAGACACTGCCATCCAGTGGAAACAGGGTGAAGTCGGTCAAAGCTTCTGAGGTCATTATGCATAATAGATGCCATTCATTTCAGCCACATAATTGCGCTCTAAAAATTACGATCTGATCTAAATCAACGGGCCATTTCAGCGGAACAACATGACCGTGGACCATGTCATCCAACAAACTTCCTGTTCACTCATTAATACACCAAGTACTTTTGTCTAAATGCTAAGTAGTGGCTAGAGCTCTGGGGTATGAACACCAAACGTTAACAGGGTTTACAAGCATTGTTCCTCGGTGTTACTAATTTATAACTCACTCTGGCTTATTTTGTTAGGAGCACAGTTTAAGTCATTGGCAATGCTATGCGACTAGCAATGCTATAAATGCTTACATATGCCATGCTAACGACCTTGAAACAAGTACCTCAGGATCGCCTGGGGAAAAAATTTACGTAGAAAAGACTCCTGCTAATTTTAAAAGTGGAGGAGGTGGTTTGCTCAAGAGAATGTTGTAGCTCTGTGCGATCATACCCTGCTTGCTAATCAGTAATTTGTTGTTTTAGCATGAAAACAAGTGCATGTTCAAGTCGAGTCATACGAACACACTGATGAGTAGCATGGATTAGCTAAACTATTTGGTTAACCATTGAGTTAATTAGCAGGTTAATGAGAGAGTAAGAGAAGGTGGAATGGTGAGAAATAATATGTAAGATATTATGAATATTATGAACAAAATATTGTCTAAAACAACAGCTTATTTTAGCTTAGCATCAACCGCTAACCTCTGATGTGTTTGACTCCAGAGGCGTAGCTACAGGACAGGAAGGCAGACAGTCGCCCGGAGCTGTGAACATGCAGGCAGTGATAAGAAGGCAAAAGAAAAAATGAAACAAGTGCCAGGAGAGAAAGGGAAACATGACAGAGGTAAGTGATGGAAAAAAAAACAACCAACAAATCCATTAAAAATGTCAACGGTAAGCCAGCAAGTCATACTGTCTTCGATCAATTTTGCTTGACTTTTGGCACGTGAACTGCAAAATGATTAGTCTTTTCCCCAGGAATTGTTGCTAAACGCAAATTTTGAAAGCAATTTTATATGGATAACGAGAGTAAACATTAAAGTTAAGTGTTGTAATGTGGTTTAACAATCACTGGCCTGTCAAAAAAACTATCACTGGCCTCCAGATACAAAAGTAGTAAACTGTTTTGTTGTTTTAGACATTATAATATGCAATTAATTCAAAATTAAATAAGGAGATATAATATATTACAAAACTGGAGTCACTGTTCCATTGTTGTAGTTCTGTGTTAATATTTGTACCACATTGAACCAGTCATAAAACATTTCTCGATATCTATCTTTGTAGATAGATAGATAGTTCACCATGTCCCCTTTACCCCAAATGGGAATCATCAGTCAATACACCTTTGACTTTTGCTCAAATATTTGAAATTTCTCTTCAGCTATGGGGATGATATGTGTAGTTCAGATTTTTAGGATGATTCTAGCTTTTATTTTTCTGGTTTTTCTCCAAAAATTGACAAAAAGAGCATCACTGAGCTAAAACCAGAATTTAGCTATACCAGTCTATACTGTGGTAGGAGATATGGTCTGCATGTTGAAAGCAGAATCTGATGTTGTATTATTTATTTCTTTATTTAAAATTAAGAATGATTAAGTGCACTTGCGTTCACCGCCGTGCAGCCTGTTTCAGTTGCTCCTGCACGACCAATACTTTAAACTTTTTTTAAAATTTACTCACACACAATTTCCTCCGGGATCACGAAAGTAATCTGATTATATACAGAAGACGCATCAAAATTAGGGCAATACTGTGTTGTTCCTGATTAATCAGAAGGAATAAAATGTTCGTATATAATCTTAATGAAAATCTTATTTTATGATAAGCAAATTGTTTTCACCTTATTGTTAGCGTTAGCTTGTGGCTATGCTTGATTATTAGTAAGTCACATGACCACAACAGGTATAATGTAGGAGGAGTTTGCATCACGTGGTATGCCGTTGATATTTCTGCTACCTAAGGGTCTCCTTCATCACATAGATTGTGATGTCCTTACCTTCACCTTTTACTCTTTCCTGTCGGGTTATAGGTGAAGTCCCTAATTTTTATTTTGTGTTTTGTCATCAACTGCTTTTGTTGCCATTGGCTGACTGGTTCCACGGCATGGTTTTCAGTATACCGGTGGGTTCTTTCTTATTCAGTACATTGCACAGTGTTAGTTCGGTTAAAAACCAATGCTTATGCAGTCGCACTGATAGATTTTCCTTCGTTGCTTCTCTTCCAAATGATTCGTTTTCTCACATAGACAGCGATGAGATTCTTCCAGAGTTCCAGATGAGATTGCCAGAGTTCTTTTTTTTTTTTTTTTTTGGATGTCTGAGGGGTCATTTTTTAGCTTTTTAAATCCAGTGGAAAGATAGGGGTGATAGGGGGTTGAAGCCTGTCTCTGGAGTCACACACGTCATTGCTGAGTAGCCTGGTATGTATCCAGTGAAAAATGACTCTTATTGGTTAAATTCAGCAAGTCATGACTTTGCTACCAAACAAAAAGCAAATCGCAAGATGAGAAGCCGAGTAAATGTGCATTTAATGGTGGTGTTTTGCACTTAGTAAACCTGGTCTGAACTGAAAAGAAGAACGAGTTGACAAAGGATATTGACAGAAAACACAAAGGACAAGTTTCACTGGAGTTGGCTTGAGCATCCAGTACTGGTTTGTATAGATGGGGGAAAACATTGAGATGAAACTCTCAAGGTTTTGGACCTTAAGAGTGCACAGATGATAAAAATATAACCACATATTCATCATTTCAGACAGTAAAATAAGGTTTGAGAGTATGGGGACAGACGGCCATGCAGCTCTTCAGATATAAAGATGTCATGTACGAGGGTTAGTCAAAAAGTTCTCAGACAAATGCCATAAAGAAATTATGGCATTTGTCTGAGAACCTTTTGACTACCCCTCGTATGATCCAGTGGAGCTGAACATCTGGAGAAACACACATGCAGCAAATATGGTGGATAGTAAAGAACTGGATGAAAAGGAGAAAATAACTCTCTGAAAGCTTTTGAGCGGCAGTGGATGAGAAAAAGGCCAAGGAGGTTTATTATAAATCAGAGAAGGCTGCAAAACAAGCTCATCAAAGGAAGATGACTTCTCACCTTGAGCAGCTTGTCAAGAAAAGAAAAGAAAACAGAAGCGTACAATTATGTTCATGACGCAATTACTTGTGGTTTAAAAACAAACAGCCAAGCAGGACACTCCTGGGCAACAAGAAACACCTTACCTTACCAATTACGTGGTCCAATATTTTTGAACACTTAAAAATGGCCGGATTGAAATCAAGCAGTGTTCTGTGTTCAGGTAACACATCTAGATCAAGAACTGAAAGCTGAACTTCATCTCATGAGACGTTACCAGACATCTTTGTGCATCGTCTCGAAGAAAAATGACTGACATCACAAATTTGGACGGGACTAAAATCCTCGAGATACTCCCAGGGATAAAAATAATCCCATCCGAATTGAGGTATCGTCACACAAGTTGAGGCATTTTGGAGCAGCTCCTGACTTCTTGTCGACTTCTTCTCGTTGATATGCTAATGCGCTGCGAGAGGTAAGCTCCGGCGCACCGTTAAGCCGAGAGCAAAGATTTTTTTTCCCCTTGCTGTCACTTTCAGCTCTCTGTAGAAACCTCAAGTCTGCAGTGACATCACACACACACACACACACACACACACACACAAACACACACACACACACACACACACACACACACACACACAC
>JAQNCB010000005.1:1903805-1935651 GCA_030068295.1 Euristhmus nudiceps | reverse complement strand
CACACACACACACACACACACACACACACACACACACACACACACACACACACACACACACACACACAAAGTCATCAGCATGCCACCGCTAAGTCTCTCTCTCTCTCTCTCTCTCTCTCTCGCTCTCTCTCTCTCTCTCCTCATTCTGTCTTCTCACTCTTCTCTTTTTCGACAAGATCCATTGCTCGCTCCCTCATCATGCCCGCCGTTTGCCTTTGATGCCAATCATTCGGTTTATATGGTCAGTCGGGAGAATATTGACGGAAAAGGCAGCGATAAAGGCTCGTCTAGAGTCCACCGAGGATGAATGGGGCTGACTTTATTGGCCTTATCAGGGCCCTACAGGCACACCTGATACGTCCTCTTCACTCTCAAGGGCAGGGGGTCCTTCTCAGCCTATCAACAGCTAATTGTGTCCGACGAGAGCCCACGTTTGAGCCATTCACATGTTTTTAAGGACTTTAAGTCAACAGGGCAATTTTGGAACTTGCGATCAATCCTGTTTCTTGTGTTTGTCCACATAAACATCTTTCTTTAAATGCATTTTTAATTCCCATTGGGACGACAGAAGAGTTTTTATAATAGAAAGGAGTGTTGCTCGAAGGTTAGAACAGGAAGCAAGCGCGCTCTTTTGATCAAAATGCTCCTATTTTACAGTTGCAGTAAAAGTGGAACAATATTATAATATAATTTCTCAGCCGTCACTTGATGTGTCGGGATGAATTTTTCTAATGAAAATAGGGGTTAATTTTAAATCCTATTTTTATTACGGAGATTATCTTTTGATCTGCCGGTAACGAGGGTGAGATCAAAAATGGGAAAAAAGCACTCGTTTTGATTAAACGTGCAACAGGATGATGATTTTGGTTTGTCTCTGAAGTGTAACACCTTCAGTCCTGCAGAAACATTTATAAAGGCTTACACCGACAGACATTAGCTCTCATACAGATGGTCTGCAGGAATTGGAGCCTGTCTCAGCATATCTGTGCAAAAGGGAAATTTGTAACAGCCAGTTCACCTCATGTGCATGTCTTTGTACTCTGGGAGGAAACTGGAGCATCCACAGGAAACCCACATGAGCACACGGAGAACAAGAAAACCCCACACAGAAACATGCAGGATTTGAACCCATGACTTTCATGCTGTGGGGCAGATGTGGTAACCACTATACCACCGTGTTGCCCTGCATTGGACCATTTTAAGGTTAATGTTAATGATGGAACATTATCGGCAAGTGCCATGGACATAAGGTTGCGTAATGACAACAGGCCTCGACATTTTTTGTTGAAAATCTGCTGCACAATTCACATTTTAGACCACATTCAGAAAAAAGCCTGCGAAATCCTGGAGGGACTGATAAATATAGTGTATATCACTTTGCTACGTTGCTATGGACGATGGTGGCTGAGTAACTAGATAATGTCTGGGAAGAAACTGTGGCAGTGGCGTCTGGGTTCAGGAGGTGACAAAGCCGTAGTGCTTCTGTGATGGCAGCTTGACAGATAGGGGTTTGCTTGGGTCAGGTGTAATTTTCCCTGAGGGCGTACGGGTCCTTTGTTTAGCAGAGTTCCCAGACGATGATCTTCTCAGCCCAGTGAACCACGTGCTGCAGTCTGGTCTTACAGATCGACGTTTACAGGAACCCGACTGGAACAAAGGCATCGACGACACTTTCTACGATAGCGGAGTCAAATCTTTTCGGCCCCAGATGGGGTACGCTGAGCTTGCTGTGATAGCACTGTCTTCATGACTTTGATCTCTTTTGGCAGTCTTGTCAATAGTGGAGATGTTTTGTGAAACTTCGATGGGTAGGAACTCCATCAATGGGTTATTGATCCAAAGGCGGAGGGGGGTGGTGGTGGTTTCCAAACCCCAGCACTAAGACTCTTCCTTGGTTGGGCCTTTGAGTAAGGTCATTAACGTATCCCACTACCCACACAGTCAGTTAAATTTAGTTTACAATTCGCCTATCGAGAAAATAAAAATGAAGCTTGGGTCAATAGGACGGCGTGTATACTGTATTCAGGGAGAAGTGAACACAACACATGCAACACTTTCATCTATCTATTAAAGGTATACATGACCTGCGCTAAATATACTCCGCATCGGACCATGGAGCTGCTGAAATATTAGAAGCTCGGTTTCATTGATTAGAGTCAGTTTTTGGTAACAAGCATCTGTTTTTTTTTTTTCACCTTGGAATCTCATACAGACTTAATCAAAAAGAGGAAGAAGCAGTTCAAGAAGAATAATATGAAGAAGTTATTTCCAAACTAAGAAGAACAAAAAGAAGAAAGGAAGAAGCTATTGAATCTTCGAAGAGTTTATCTCTCAAATGAAGATGGAAAAGAAGTTATTATTCTTTCAGAGAAGAAGGAGAAAAAGGAAAATAACAAGGAGCTGTTATTTCTCTGTAGAAGAGGAAGACGAAGAAGAAGAAGAAGAAGCTGTTATTACTTGGAAGAAGAATAAGAAGAGGAAGAAGTGTTTTCACAGAAGAAGAGAAGAAAGTAGAAAGAAGAAGAAGTTGTTATTTTTTGAGGTCTGGGTATCAGGATCATCTGTGCACTCTGGAGAGGTGAAGGTCTTTGAAAGATCATTTTTTTTCTTTTAAAGTATCAACAGAAAACCTCATCTAAAAATGGCATGTTCAGGAACGCTGAATGGATGATGGGATGGAGCGGAGGAGGTGAGTGTCAGCCGGGCCTGGAGGAGAAGCCGATGGTGGAATTGTCCTGTCACTGGATGGATTGACTCATTCTTTCCAGCACACGGGGAGCTCTAACAACTACTTGTCTCCTTCTGATTATATCTCCACCAACAGATTATTGAGTTCGGGACTGTGACTTTGACCTTGGCTAAGTGCTCTGCTGAGTGAGATCTGGGCTTTTTTCCCTTCGTTTTTCTCCCTCGCTTGGGTATGAACCCTCGTGTTTCATTTCTCCTGATACCACAATGATGTTAAATTTGCTGCTTTATCAGCAGCCATGAGTTTATCATTTACGTAGGAAAAAAATCCCCCAGGTGCCTCTTATAAAAACCTAGTGGGCGATTCAAAGAATGTAAGGTACCTCCATCATGCAGCACAGATAATGCAAGAAACAGACCCTATATGGCACTCACATACAATATCATTCAAGGTAGAGAGAAGGTTCACATCTATGCACTACGGGAAAAAAAAACCCTCTATTATTTGAAACAATATGAGATAGCTGGAGTTTGACCTTTCAAGGTCACGAAAGGTCAAAGGTAACTGTCTCATTTGAAAGTCCAGATACAGTTACCTGTGCATGTTCCATTGTAACGGCATGTCTATTACCACTTGATTCAAAGTGATGAGCATGCCTAAAAATTTTATGACCTTGTCCTGACCTTCAGCTTAGACCTTGACATTCTAAAATTATATCACCCTTGGGACTCGGGTAGGGTAGTGTCCCCACCAAGTCGGGTAAAAATCTGTGCACGGTTGTGGTCAGGATCTTTTTCACAGACAAACTGATAAACATAACTGGATAGAAAAGCTTGATGTAAAAGATTTTAGCATCACACCGCATGTGGTGCTGATTATTTTCTTCAAGCACATTATTGTTTTATTTGTAAACCTGTGAGGTGCTGTTTTGGAACCTTATCACCACGTTCTGTCCAATCAGAATACAGAATCCAGAAGTAGAGCAAAACGAAGCCAACGTCTTCCTTGGTGTCCTTGGAGGACTGTGTGCAGGTAAGTGGCAGATGGTGTTTTACTGACAGCGCTATTGTCTCTGACATTATGCTGAGAGAGACAGAATACAGCCTTCTGTCTGTGCGAGAGATACGAGGCTTATCGCTCGTTCTTGAGTTGGCCAGCCCTGCCGTTGGCCAGCCCTGCCGTTGGCCCTCATCGCACGCTTGGCGTGCATCTTTCACAAGGGCGGAGATCCAGAAGCCGGGGACAGATCAGTCAGGTGTCGTGAGCGTCTTTCATAGCTCGGGTCGAAATTACACTCGGTTCGTCGAAACCTCCCTTTCGGTAGCGTCATTTTCAGTATTTTATCACCATGCATTCTTTTTGTCCAGTGTGGTGACCGTTTTTTACCTGGTGACTTTCCAAGGGGATGAGTATTGAGGAAATATGAGGTTAGGGGACAAAATTACCTTGTTAAATCTGCACACTGCTATCAAAAACCCCAAAAAGATACAGACACCTCGAATAGAAATATCGAGAAAGTCTAGACCTCAAAATATCTTTATTCAAGTCTAAATGTATTAAGGTCCAAAATGGTTCAACATGATACAACACGTGATTTTGCTCCGCTAATCTGATTGGGTGAGCAATGCTCCAGCGTACTGATGTCTAATACAATAACAGCAGGACCTGGGATTACCTTCAGCTACCTATAGTTCCCTGCAGTTATCTGTGATTACCTTCAGTTACCTGTGACTACTTTCTGTTATCTGTGATTACCTGTAATTACCTTTAGCTAACCTGTGTTTACCATGCAGTTACCTGTGATTACCAGCAGTTAGCTGTGGCTATCTGTGATTACCTGTGATTATCGACCACCTCACATCTCTGGCTGCACCACAGCCATAGAGGTTTTTACCTGTACTGCATTCTTGCTTGTTCCATGTTGCTGAAAAAGGCCTACAAGTACAATAACAACCATAACACCTATTGGGCCACTCACGCCTACCCCTTAGCCCCGCCCATTAAAGCACAATCATTAAAATTCTTAAATAATTAAAAAAAAATGTATGATATGGAAATCATAGCTGTGATGGAAGTGAAATGAAACACCTCTCAACATGCTGCTGCAGGACATGAACCAGGCTCTCATGCAGCTCGGGTTTTATCCGTACTTATTGCATCGCTGATCATCGGAATGCGACTCGGAGAGATCTGTTACAAAGGAGGAAGTGTATTTGCACAACACCGGAGGCTCCGTGACTAAAAATACAACTCGTCTCCTAGGTGACTAAGCAAAGTTTTCTCTCTCTCTCAGAGGCACGGGCACTTGACTTTAATTTCCCGATCGGCTCGCCTTTCTCAATCTCGGTGTCAAAATAAATAGAGCGCTCACACGCTCCCGCTCGAATTCTTTGTCCTCTCCGATCCTGGCTGCGGGGCGTTTGGGGTTTTTAGATAACATATTTATAGTTTTATTGCTCATCATGGTGATGTTTTCTTTTGTTTATTTGTTGCCATTTTTTTTTCGTTGGAGTGTGGCAGTAACCATGGAAACGTGCAGTTAAATGAGGGAGTGAAACAGCAGTCAGGGCTGTGTGTGTGTGTGTGTGTGTGTGTGTGTGTGTGTGTGTGTGTGTGTGTGTGTGTGTGTGTGTGTGTGTGTGTGAGAGTTCATTGGATGGGATCCCTTCACGCTCCACCTCACTCTGTAATGTGCTTTATGAATTTCAAAGCAAACATTTAGTGTAGCATTTTTGCTCCATTTTCTTCTTCACTTTTTTCTCCTCCTCACAAGAGCCATCCAGCACGGTGTGCTTAGGATGATGAATGTTATTGCATTGCTGCTCTGTGTGTGTGTGTGTGTGTGTGTGTGGGAAGAAGTCAATGAAGGGACGGAGCAGAGAAAAGACCAGACAGAAGGCTGGAAGGCTAAATATTTGATAAAGGTTGTTTATGATGGAGTTTGTAGAACACATGATGCATAATTGAACAGAGCTTTATTGCCTCGTGCTGCTTTAATATGACCGACATTTATAACTCCCTGATTCGTTTAAAATTAGAATTAAACCATCAAATATTTACTATCCCTTCCCCAGCTTACAGAATGTAACATTTCATAAGTTTCTCTCCTCGTTTTATGTACTTTTGGTTGAGGGTGCAGTTTGTGTTAGTCTACGGTGGCCCTGAGAGGACAAAAATGACATTAACAGAAACACCCTGAAAAACAAACAAACAAAAAACCCCACCATTGACGTGTTTCCAGGGGACACTTAAAAATGGTGCACATGCTTCAATATAAACTACTGACACTATATAAACAATGTCACATAACCACAACTGTTCCTGATTGGATGGATAAACCTCTTTCTTTTTCATTCGTCTCCTGTGCCTTTGATCCTCTCCATTTCTCGTTTTCTCTCTCTTTTTGCTTGCTCGTTCTCTCTTCTCTCTGACCTCTCTCTCTCTCTCTCTCTCTCTCTCTGTGGATTCTCCTCCTGTCTTTCCATCACATTCATCCATTCTCTGTCTCAGTCTCTGAGATTCTATCCATTTTATAAACCGCTTAATCCTAATTAGGGTCGCAGGGAGGCTACCGCCCATCTCAGCCGACTCTGAGTGAGGGCGGGGTACACCCTGGACAGCTCGACAGGCCATTGACAGACCGACACATTCACACACACAATCACACTTAAGGGAGATCTGGAACAGCCAATCAGCATACTGTGTGTTTTTGGAGGAAACCCACACAAGCACGGCCGCACATGTAAACTCCACACAGACGCCCAGGCTGGGAATCGAACCCAGGCCTTCTTGCTGTGAGGCGAACCACTACACCACCGTGCCGCCTAGATTCTATCCATGAACTCTTTATTTCTTTCGCTGTATCTCTCTCTTTCCCTCGATCTATCACATTACTCTCTTTCTTGATTTCTCTTTCCTTCCTCATTCTCTCTCTCTCTCCTCCCCTCTTCTCCTTCTCTCATATCCTCCCTCTTTCCCTCGGCACTCTCTCTGCCTCTCTCCGTATCCTTCCTAATCAGTCTCTCTCACTCCGTCTCTGCCATTCTTTTCCTCTCTGTCTCTCCACTCCTTCATTCTCTTTATTCGTTTACCCTTTTCACCACCTCACTCTGACCTATTCACTCTTTTTTTCCCCTCTGGCTCTCTCTCACACTCGCTATCCCCACCATCTGTCTCACTTTTCCCTCTCATTCAACCATTCACTCTCTTTCTTGCTCTTTCCATCTTTTTTTTCTCTCTTTTGTTGGAGCACTGACCAAACAAGTCTAGTTTTCTCTCTCTCTCTCTCTCTCTCTCTCTCTCTCTCTCACACACACACTCTCTCTCACTCTCTCTGGGAAATGACTGCTTTACTGTGCTCTAATGATCTGGCGACATCTCCAGCACCAGAGCTCAGAGATCAGCGAATCCCCCGTCGTGTTTTTTTTTCCATCAGAAACACAGACGAGAGACACAAAGAGATTGAAGCTTTCTCTCAAAGCCGAGCAGATGAAGAGCGAATGCTACTCCTGCTTTATCGATTCGGCGATAAATGTTCGAGCGGTAATGTGCTGCAGGATGCCATTTTGATAGATGAGGTTTTATAGAACCGTTAGTCGGAAACTCTGTAAAACATGGTGCCTTCTGGAGAAGTGTAGGAAAAAAAACTGGGACAAAGATGGGATTTTGAAAATAGTCTCATTAAAGGCAGAGAGTGTTTATCCATCGCCTGCTGATTAGAAATGTCCACTAAGCTTGAAAGAGGTTAAAGAAGGGCAAGTAATCCATCCTGAGGAGTGAAAAAAAAGACTGAAGCATTTGGAAAACACACACCTTATTCAAACCCAGCAATTGAACCAAATTTCACAATGTTTTAAGAAAAACCCTTTAGATAATTCCCGGGTCCAGAATTTGATCCGGATCGTCTTCAAAATTAAACAGACCCTTCATTGTCCAAAGCCCCGCCGCTGGTAGAAACTTCATGAAAATCCATGCTGAATTGTTTGTTTTATCCTGCGACAAATAAACACACAAAAACCACAGGTACCGGAGGTACTGAGGCAGGAAGTTAATTAAAACTGTGGCGGTCATGTGATGAGAACCTCATCAAACCACAGAAAGTCATGTGACCTGGTTGTAGCCAATAAGGCTTTATAGCACTGTTAGCAGATCGAACCTGGCACGAGTCATATTCACTAGATTTCAATTTCACAGCCATAAAATTCCAAAACACTGCTTCATCCTCGGCCGGGTCGAAACCAATGCATTTGTCCCGGATTTTCTATGAGATTAAATTTCCCCGCACCTTTCCAGTCATCGATGTCAATTAGGACACACAGTTCAGAAGCGTGGCCCCGCGATGGCCTGGCGAGCTGTCCAGGGTGTACCCAGCCCTCACCCAGAGTCGGCTGAGATGGGCGGCAGCCTCCCTGCGACCCTAACTAGGATTAAACAGATTCAAAAATGAATGGATTCAGAAGCCTTTTCTCCTCAGGACGTCGCTGGGGGAAAAAAAACCATCCGGAAGATCCACCACCATCCGAATAAACGTCGACAGACGAGTAACAAATGAAAACAATAAGCAGAAGATGAGAACCCAAGCAGAACAAGCAGCCGGTGATGAGATTAAAATCAGCTAATGGGCTGCTCGGTCGCTCCGGAATCGCATTTCTCATCGGATTTGAATATTTATTGAGTTTCCGTGTTCCTGATAATCGCTCCATTGACTCATTTTTATCACAATGGGAAGGCGGCAGCGTGTAATAATAAAGGTTATTAGAACCACCAGGTCAATTTGGTCATTTGGCGGCGCTTCCTGTTTGGGTGGAGGCGAGTAATTATGGGAGAGTCAAATAAATAAACAGAGGAAGTGGAGGAACGAGTCGGAGACACTCGGCATGTCATCATCACTTCGTCCTTCCATTCTGCTCGCTTTCATTTAAATCCTTCAATATATGGATTTATTTACTGATTTATTTATTTGTCTGTCTGTCTTCTGTCTGCCTACTCCACATTCTACTCCTTTACCAAACCGCTTCAACCTTTATTAAGGTCACGTGGGGTGTACCCGAAACAGTTTGCCAGGCCATCGCAGGGCCAATACACACACACACACACACACACACACACACACACACACACACACACAAAACCATTCACACCTATGGGCAATATAGAACAGCCAATCAGCCAACTGTGCATGTCTTTGGACTGTTGGAGGAAACCAGAATGCTCAGAGTAAACCCACGCAAGCACGAGGCGAAGATGCAAACTTCACACAGAAATGCCCTTGGTGAACCCGGGATCTGACCCCAGGACCTTCTTACTGTGAAGTTATTATTTGTTTGTTTGTTTATTTGTTTCCACTGGCTAAAATTATATAATCTGCTTGGAAATTAGTTTATAACAGTATTATAACAGATCATTTTCATGAATCTTTAGTGAAACTTCCTATAAGTGGGAAAAAAACTGGCATTTATTTTTTTAAAAATGTGTATATATATATTTGTGCTTTACTTTGAATGAATGAGTAAAATGAAGTTGAGAAACAAATTACTTTTATTTAGTTACACTTATTAAAATAATTTTAGATATTCTGTGAAATGAAATAAAAACATAAAAGTGCATGAAATTTATTTACAGTGAAAAAAATAAAAAGAAGTTGAGAGAAAACTGAATTCATTCCCAATTAGTAAATTAATTCTAATATAATCTCTGAATTAAAATTAAAAATGAGTGAAATTATTTAAGCGACTTATATTTTTTATTAGGTTACAATGAAGAAGTGAGGTAAATTATGTATCACGTGTATTTTAAAATATTAAAAAGACATTATATAGTAAAATATCACAATTTTAAAAACTTCTATGTACTTTTTAAAAACATAAATAATGTTTGGATAAAAAACTGAAAATGAAACATTTACAAAAAAAAAAAACTTGAATATTTTAATATCATTATACCCAAGATAATACTCATTAAAAACTATTTTTATAAATAATTTTCAACTTATAGCAACCAAAATAAACTTGACTGGTCTGGAGTATTTTGAGACTGATTACAAAAATCTCTAATGAGTTTTATCTGTTAATAGTTAAAAGTAAAGCCTAAAACTGGAGACTCCTTCCATGGGCATTGCCGTGAGTGACCTGTTACCATAGAAACAAACACTTATTAAAATACGTGCATTCATATCAACAGAGCTGTCGTACCAGGAAGCTAATTAGCACCTTCTGGCCAATCAGAATGGAGAATTTCATATGTGTCTGTGGTTTAACACGGCAGTGATTTACTGCTTCGGTTTTATCGACTTTGACAGAGATCTTATCTGCTCCAGTAAGTGTACGAGAGCTCAGGGACGTAATTGTCAGCCATCGTGTTGCATCATTTGCACCAGAAAGCGATTAAGAAGGTGCAAACGGGACAACATCAGCCTGGCAGACAACAGCGCCGCGTCTCATGCTTGTAAAAAAACGGGAAAGGAATAATCCCATTACTGGGCACAGGGATGACACCGTGCAGAAAAATGACACCTCGCCAGTTTTCATTCGGGTAAAAATGCGAAAGGATGCATACTCGAGCGCCACAGGAAGACTATTACTGATATTGTGCTGCAGGTTCATAAATAATCACAAATTCCAGGGACAGGGGTCTCTGTTCCTGTTCCACTCGGCTCACGCCTACGCCGCACGCAGTAACACTCTGCACCCCACACGGCCCTAATCTGGAAAAAAAAAAGAGGTTCTTTCAAGTGATGTATGATTTAATGGATCTAAAAGTCATCAGTCTACATACGGTTGTGTTTTCTGGCAATAAGAGGAAACCAGAAGACCCAGAGGAACCCCAAATGAGCATGAAACACCACATGGACAGTGACCTGGTGCTCAGGATTGAAGCAAGGGCACTGGATCAGTGACATCACAATACTGCGCTCTACAAAACCACACAATTACAATATTAAAAATAAATAAATAAAGAGACAAACAAATAACTAAAAAATCGATAGACGACAAAAGGTTTGAAGTTCCGAAAGGATCTTTCCATTGCTTTCAGGAACTCTTCGGTGAACCTTAAAGTGAACAAACAAACAAAAACTAAAACAACACCAAACATAAACCCAAAACATTCATTCATTCATTTTCCAAACCGCTTAATCCTAATTAGGGTCGCGGGGAGGTTGGTGCCCATCTCAGCCAACTTTGGGCGAGGGCAGAGTTCACCCTGGACAGCTCGCCAGGCCATCACAGCCCAAAATATGCAAAGCCATTTCTTTCTTTATTTTCCAGAGCTGCATGTGTATTCTCTCGAGCTACAACAGAACAACTCGTGCTTCTCGCTTCCGAAAGAACTTTTTGGTTAAAAAATTTTAAACCAACGAGCCAACCAATCAAAAACAAATAAATAAGTAAAAAGAGTGTATAAATATTCTGCTAAATGTTTTCTCTGGAGCAAAGTCAGAGAAGGACAACTGCTATCAATCATTTACTTCCTCTGTCACTGATTTGCTGAACAGCGTAAACTTTCATTCGGGTCCCGGGTGGCTGAAGCCCATCTCAGTCGACTCTGGGTGAAGGCGGGGCACACCATTAATAGTTAGCCAGACCACCGTATGGCCAACACGTACACTCACACCTCGGGGCGACTTGGGAAAAACAATTAGCCTCATGTACATGAATTTTGGCTGTGGGAGAAAACCGGAGTACCCAGAAAAAACCAACACAAGCACAAGTAGAACATGCAAACTACACACAGAAATGCCTTCACCGGGCTCAAGACTCAAACCCAGGCCCTTCTAGCTGTGAGGCGGCGTGCGAACCACTGCTCCATCATGGTGGTATCTTAGATAACTAAACCTACAAGTAAAACAAACAAACAACCAAGTTGTTCAAAAATGCTCAAGGAAAAGTTATGAGCATCTCCAACCCCAAGATTGCTTCTTTAATTTGAATCTGAAAAAAAAAAGAAAGTGGCCGGAGTAAATAAAATTTATGCAGAACAAACAAACAGCCAGAAAAAACAAACCAAATAGACAAACAAACAAAAAAAACAAATAATTTTTGTCAAAGGTTTTGTTGGATTTTTTAAATAAACTGTAATGTGATGAATCAAAAATGTATCCAAATTTTAATATTTACAAATAAACAAACAAATAAATAAAAAGGTATTTCCTATATGTAATATATTCATTAATTTATTCATTTTATGAACCGTCTAGTCCTAATTAGGGTCGTAGGGAGGCTGGCGGCCATCTCAGCCGACTCTGGGCGAGGGCAGAGTACACCCTGTACAGCCCTCCAGGCCATCAAAGGGCAGAAACACGCTGATGGCTGTGCAGCTCCTCTTCACCAAAGTCAGCGATGGTTCTTTTACATCCCTCTCACCACAGACAGGGAGCGACACGGCCGGCCTTTCATAACCCAGTGAGCGGCCGTAAGGGGACAGCAGGGACAAGCGTTGACAGTGGGGCTTGAACCCCCGACAGAATGACGGACAGACAGACGGACACACAGATACACGTAGATAGAGATATTTCTATTTGTGGGTTGGGGGGTTTCTTTCAGGAACTGAAATGAGTTGTCTGTCGGTGACACTCCAGAATTTAAGAGTGTTTACGCCTGAACTCCATCTTTGTTCGACTGAATTCGTTTAATAAATGATCCCAGTGAAGATTAATGACTCTGATGTTCATGATGCTTTAAAATCAGACTTAACACACCATTGCCCGGCCTCACACCCACCGACACATTTAACGTCAATCATGTGTGGACTCTCTGACATTTCTAATGATATGGTGGAATTGAGGGACGAGGCACGACAGCGGAGAGGACAAGCGCTTAATTTAAGCTTGCATGAGAAAAGTCCTAATAAACACGTGCTGGCGTTAAGAGATTGGACCGTTAGGACAGGATGGAATGATATTAAAACACAATGTCTCGCGGCACTTCAGGAGCAGCAGGGATGTCGTTACACAGAGGTCACTGATGACAAGTCCTTTACCGCCCAGGCTGCTGCTAACCCAATTTATGTCGACTATCACCACGATTGTACAACCATGCCTGGCTGTAGTGCTGACGTGACTGAGAAAGAAAAAAAACCCAATATGTTCCTGACATGCTGCTGTCAGGTGTCATGGCTGCTGAGGAATGAACCCTTTTCAGTTCTCAGCGTCGATAGTGGAGCAGAGGGGTGAAATCAGAAGGCTCTCTGTCCAGCCTGCAGTGTTAAAATTGACAGAGCTGAAAAGAGCGATGACCTTTCACATACCGTTGTGTTCATGTCGTCACCTGTAGTGACTGCCGTCATTTAAATATTTATACTGATAATATGTATATTGCATAACTGGTGGAGAACAAATCATTACAAACAACATGATCAGTGCGATCATAAACCAGAGACACCGGAGTCATCTCCGAACTCTACTGCTTCTCTCCAAGCTTAATTTTTCTTGCTCGTGTCTCAGAACTCATTTAATAACAGGATGTGATGAAATTATACGGTTTTGAAGTTTTCTTCCAGGAACAGGAACGACACTTGCGAGCTAAAGAAACATGACATCACATTCCGCGGTCCAGGGTCCCATTTGAGCCAGTAGATTTGAGATAGTCTCATTTATTCATTTTCTGAACCACTTAATCCTACTTAGATCGCAGGGGGGCTAGAGCCTATCTCAACCAACTCTGAGAAAAGACGGTGTACACACATTAACAGCTCACCCGTCCATCACGCAGTCAAAACACACACAACCATTCACACACCAAGAGGAAAATTTGGAACAATCAGTTAGACTAATGCGCACATCCTTGGACTGTGGGATGAAACCGGAGTATCCGGAGGAAACCCATGCAAGCACGGGGAGAACTTGCAAACTCTACACAGAAACACCGTCGCTGAGCCCGGAACTCGAACCCAGTACCTCTTTGATGTGAGATGGACGTGCAAAGTACTACGTCCCCGTGCCGCCCTGAAAAAATCTGTTTTTTTAAGATCGTGGCTAAATTGTTAGCATTGTACGGTGGAAATGGAAATACTTGGAAAATCTGTGATTTTTAAAACAATGAAGATGTAATTAATATTAAATATTAAATATGATATTGATGCCCAGGGTTTGCATGCACTCATAAAAATAAGGCATACAGTAGAGAAAGGAGGAAACTTTCATCAGTAAACTGTGATGAAAACAAAAATATTCACGTGATGTAAAGTCTAGAAAGAGTGAAGCAGTTTGGCAGCTTCACAGTGAACACTGAGAACTGGGATAATAATCACAGGTAAACACAAAACAGGGGAGTGCAATCAATAACCATGCTTCAGGGTCATGTGATTCTTGGTGGGTAATGGTGTCTGGCTTGTTTGGGTGAGTTGTGCATCCTACACCTTTCTATGGGAAAAAAGAGGAAGAGATAAATAAATCAATTTGAGAGGAGTGCACAAAAGCACCCATTAATCAGGTGCAAGTGGGTGGCCTATGATGTTTCTGTCAATCAATCAATTAATCAATCAGTTCATTCTTGCTATTCTAATTACTGAACTGCATTACGAGTTTAAAACTCATCGCCATTTTTTATTTTTCAATGAAAAGGTGCACGTGCTGAGCGTAAAAAATGTCCTGGAGTGTCAGTCGGGAAGGTTCGGGATGAAAAGTCGGAGTGTGTTGGTGGCGGTGTTGGGGGGCGTGACTGTGTGCGGCGGAATGGCGCGCGCACTCCAGACTGACACACGCGCTCATTTGCATCGTCGGCACGTGGCTACGCACCGGCGACCGCCCGCTCCTCTCTCTCTCTCTCTCTCTCTCTCTCTCTCTCTCTCTCTCTCTCTCTCCCCATCTTTCACTCTCTGTCGCCTCGCGCGCAAATCCGCGTTCATCTCCTCCGCCGCCGTCTCCGAGAACAAGACCAGGGAGCCACTTTCTGCTCCTCGTGCCTGTTTTTATTTTCATTTACCCCATCCCGGGTCTACCCCCCTCCCCTTCCCTCTCCTCTCCTCCCTTCCTACCCCACCACCACCACCATCATCATCATCATCATCAGCAGCAGCACGCTTTTCCACTTCCCAGTACAACCCCCCCTCATCCCCTTCCTCCTCCTCCTCCTCCTCCTCCTCCTCGACCGCCATGAAATCTTGGCAGCTGATGGCAGTGGCGGGAGATGTCCTTCAGGTAAGGCACGCGCGGGGAGAGAGAAAACGAGCGCGCTCGCGCATAAAGAGAGGAAGAGCAGGAGGAGGAAGAGCAGGAGGAGAAGGGATGTGCACGCGAGCGCGGCGGGGACGCATTCCGGTGCGACGCCGTTAAATAAAAAAAAATTAAAAAGAAAGAAAGAAAGAAAACCCGCTCCGCGCGCTTCCTTTCTTTTCCCCACCGGAGGTCAGTGCTCGGTGTTTTTGCGGTTCGCGGAGGCTCGCGAGTTGGTTATGTGCACACTTGGCTCGCATGGCATGGGGACCAAAGGCGCGCGCATGCTTGATTTATTTATTGCTGTGTGTTTGACAGAGAAAGAGAGAGAGAGAGAGAGAGAGAGAGAGAAAGAAAGAAAGAAGTGCATTTGATGCTCAGATGATGCGCTTGTGATTGGTTTTATGATAAAGTTGCATATTTTGACTTGATTTTAAAACTTGTTCTCAGACAGCATTCTCAGGCTGCTTGAGTTCCTTGCGTTGTGCAGCAGTGATATTTCTGGAGATTTGGAAATGATGCATTTGGAACATTTTAACCTTTTTTTTTTTGCATACACTGAAGTTGTGCTGGGTGTTCAAGTGTGGATGTGGACTGGCATCGTAGTGATGATGATGAATGCAGTGCTTCCTGGAGAATTCTCCAACAGCACAAAGTCAGCAACAAAAGAAAAGAGTTTAGAGTTTCACTTTATTTCATGCAATAAGATGTTATGCACCGTGTTCAAGGTTAGGTCTGGGTGTTTATTTATTATTATTATTTTAAGGACCTGCATGCACGTGCATGCTTTATTGATTGCAATGGGTTTGATCGGAGATTAAAAAAATGCCACAGATGATGTACGGGCTACATTTGTGCTTACTGCACTAATATTGTATCCTGAAGTTTGTAATTTTTGCATCATTGCACTGCATAGCTTCAGTGAGAACTTCACTTTTTTACACTCTGAAGTTGGGAATTTATTTGAGTTTCTTTGAGTGTGTGGAGAAATTTGGCATCATGAATGTATCCCAGTCGTAGTGAATGAAAACACACACACACACACACACACACACACACACACACACACACACACACACACACACACACAGAAGAGGTAAAAAGTGAGCATGTTCCTTCATTCAAGTTGATGCTGAACTGCATTATGACATTGATGAGGATCTTTGTGACACAAGATCTCTTATCTTGCACAACACACCGAAGAACACCTCATTTATTTCATTTAATAATAAAATTAAAAAAATTACTGCATTGAGAGAGGAAGCTCTGTTGTTGATTGTGTTATTATTCGTTGTTTATTGATTGATTTATTTCAGTATGTCATTTGTAACCCTGTGAGTTAGCGCGTCAGAGTATGTGTGTGAGTGTGTGTGTGTGTGTGTTGTTTGGGGGGGGGTTTGTGTCCATAGAACTGGTCTCTACACAGAGTGATCTGAACGTTGAATGCCGTGTCAGTAAATAACAGACATGGGCTGTGTTTAAGTCCGTACTGGGTATGGATGGCGTACGGATCTTGATGGAAAAGTGTTCGAGGTGTTTGCAGTATTCCGGATCATACACTACTCTGGTGAAAATTTCACACACACAGCCAGGGTGCACACAGATGATGCTCTGTGATTGTTTCCAACTCCCACAAATATTTTAAATAAATAAACACGGCTGAAGGAAGAGGAAGTGGTGTGGATTCCAGCTTTACACAACAAATAAGCAAATCAGTTTCCTGTTTTGTTGTCAAGTAGCGGCTAACTAGCTTTCTACATTTGCAAGGTTATTAGCTAGCTTTCAGCTGATTGTGAAGACTCGCTAACTAGCTTGCGGATGTAACTGAATGGTGTGTGCAACACGATACATTCACGAGGTTGTGAGCAAGCATTGAGTAGCAATAGCTGTGCCTTCTCGCTCAGCCTATATCAATTGCTACCTAACTACCCTTTGGATCCAGCCACGTGGTGGCCAGCTAGCACTGAGCGAAAAAATCAGACCGACCATGAATGCTAGCTAACGAACTAGCTTTCCAATATACCTGAACGGCATGCTTGCTAGCAAAGCAAGATGGCATTTTTACATGACATATTAGCAAGGTTGCCTAGGAGTTGTTGTTACTGTGAGCAGCAACTGGGTTTTATAGCTACCAGGTTTCCTTCGGGTCCTCCGGTTTCCTCCTACGGTGCACAAATATGCATAGTAGGCTAACTAGCCGTTCCAAATCACTCCTAGGTGTGAGTGTGAATGGTTTTGTGTGTGTGTGTGTGTGTGTGTGTGTGTGTTGGCCCTGCAATAGTCTGACAAGCTGTTCAGGGTGCACCCTGCCCTTGCCCAGAGGTGGCTGAGATGGGTAATGCTGTCCCACCACGACCCTGATTAGGATCAGGCGGCATAGAAAATGAATGAAAACACGAGTGCATCTTTCTATCTATCAGTTCAGTAGGGTACATGGAGGTTGCATATGTTGGTGTTTACTCAGGTGGGGAGCGATAATAACAAACCCACATTGTCACTGGGTATTCCTCTATAACAAACGTGAGACGAGAAAATTTATCATTCATTCATTCTCTGAACCGCTTAATCCTAATTAAGGTCACAGGGAGGCTGGTGCCCATCTCAGCCAACTCTGGGCGAGGGCAGAGTACACCCTGGACAGCTCATCAAGCCATCACAGGGCAGAACCACGCTGACGGCTATGCAGCTCCTCTTTACAAAAGTCAGTAATGGTTCTTTTATATCCCTCTCACCACAGACAGGGAGAGACACGGCCGGCCTTTGGTAACCCAGTTAGCTGCACTGGGCGGGCAGCGGGGACAAGTGTTGGCAGTGGGGCTTGAACCCCCAACACTTGGATCGGTAATCCACCACCTGACCACCGGGCCACCACTGCCCATGAGACGTGACCAGCACGGTGAAATAATAGTCTGAATTTTTTTGCATGTGAATATCAAATCAAAACAGTTTTTTTTATTGAGTTTTTATATATTGCTCTGCATGACCTTGGACTTTCGGCAAAGAGAGAAGAATATCAACTGTTAAAACCCAAGACGGTTTATTTTCCCCCAGACATTTTTTAAGACATTAAAAACATTAAAGCTCAGGCCTGAGAGACAGCGACCGGTTTTAAGCCGTGAGGAGTTTTAGAAGCTTTTTAAACATCAAAGTGCTATGCGTTAGCGAGAAAAACAGAAGAAAAGGACGTGCAAATGCTCTGCATTGTACATGTGCATTAATACATTAGAGACATTTCTGCCTTGTGTAATCAGAAGGCCGTGCGTTTCAAGGTAAAGCCACGTCTGTACCGAGACACGATTCCTGACATGGTGACGGATTTCCTGTCAGGATCCTGTCTCTGAGCCTGCGCTGAATATCTTCCTCTATCATAACATCTTATTATAACATATGACAGTTTACAGCACGTTTACTTTTTGGAAGTGAGGTTGCACATTTAATTAGCTTGCAGAACAAAAGCTACTTTTATTTTAAAACTGTATATATATTTTTTCCTACTAATGGGCCTTGAGGGACGATGGTGTGGATGACGACCCAAATGGAACAAAATGTTTCACACGCTCTCCCACAACACTCATTATTCTGAGCAGGAAGCAGCTGGACGTGACTGGAACCGAGTGAACACAAATCATGCCTTTCGCCAATTCCCACCTATCAAGTATTGCCTCCATGTCACATTCGACCGCCAGCAACCAGCGAGTGGCGTAAGCAAGCACATGCATGCGCCTCCTTCATGACTTGTGATGCTGCCACCCGCATCTTTACAAACTGCTGCACATGTGCATTTCCTTGTATGCGTGAGCGAAAGGTAGGTTGGTCATCGCCCAAAGTGACAGGGAGGTGAATGTATGCCATCCCTAATGTACTCCCGGATGTGGATGGCTGTGACATCAATTTGGATTAGATCCAGTGATCTCCAGGTTGATAGCTGTGCACCTTGGTGACGCACTGCATGTGGGAGCTGCATAACGTTTTCTCAAACGACAGCCGGAGCTTATCGCCGGTTTCCGTAGCATGAGGCAACTAGGAGGTCAAAGCTCCTCTTGGCAAAGTGCTACCCAGTAGTTACACTGCTGGGTAGCCAGAGGCACATTTTTAATTAAGGTCTTGGCACAGTGAGGGTCTCACTGAGATTCAAACCCACAACCATCCAGTCATACCACTACACCACTGGCCAACAATGCAAAAGCCCATTGAAGGAAGAACTCCATTCGATTATATATTTAGATATATTCGAGATAATCTGGATCAATTTCTGGATCCAGGAATTTCTGAAAGATTCTTTAACATTGTGAGATGGATTAAAAGTGTGGTATTGCAGCAGGTCAGCTTGGTGGAGGTTTGCACCCTTTTTATTATTTTAAATCTTTTGGATTGAGTTCCGTTCGAGGCCACTAGCTTGGTGGAGGTTTGCGCCCCTTGTTATTATTTTAAATCTTTTGGATTAAGTTTGGTTCCAGGTCACCGCGGTGTCGCTCAGAGGGAAAGGACTCGTGCCGTAGCGCTGTATCTGATTTTGAACCTGCTACACTTTCACAGTAACAGTTGATTTTTCTCATCAGAGCACGTCGAGAAACCAGTGTTGTTCATTGTTTTTGATATTTCGGCCTTTTCGTTATGAAAGGCTTCACTCCCCCCTTCCCCACCCCATTCCCCACCCCGTTCCCACCCATGGAAGTCGAGTGGACTGGGCTCCCCCACAGGTTTCCAAACAGAAATATTATCATCCAGCTGAGCCCAAAAGATGCTCTTTTCAAAATGCCATCAGGGGTTTGACAACAAACAGCGCGCGAATGTCTGCGGCCGGGACACGATGCCAGCGGACGGCAGAACAATGAGCCAACCCTCATGGTACGGCAATATGTCCCGAAGGCTGGGTGCGTTTTCTCGGATTCCCCAAACGCTTGGCGAGCATACGGTATTCCTGCACGTCGCTCACAATAAGGGAAAGGAAAGAGTTTTACAGTGGAGATTCAGGGAGTGACACTGTACGGAGCAGATGGTGATGAATGTTTCATCAAGAGGGGGTTTTGAGCCGCATGGCTGTGTTGAGGGATCAGTCTCTGTCTATTCAGTGAAGTCTTCTGCATGGTACGTGTGCAGGCAGTGAAAAAAAATAGAGCACCGGTAGCCAGGGATCCCTGATTATTAATATTATTATGATTATTATTATTTCCTTAATTTTCTTAGTTAGCTTTCACACAAGAGCCAGACTGCAGTAGAGTTCCAAGAACGAAACGTAAACCTCAGCGGTTGAGCGCGATTATGGCCGACATTGTGAATAATTATAAGATGACACTATTGTCACGCTGCCGGTTGGTTTGAATTATAATAAACGATCAGCCTTGCTGGGGCAACATCTGGCGGGTGCGGTAATTACCAAGTGGAGCGAAACCACCAACCACATTCCACGAAAGAGGACAAATTAGCAGCACGGCATTCATCAGATGGTGTTTTACAATCGTTCTGATTTCCTACAGATCAGCTCTCAATTTTGATTGGAAGGAAAGAATCCTGTCCTCTGAATGGTCAGAATGAACGGTTTCATAGTAACGGTAGATATAAGGACTCAATATTGAGTACAAAGGCCTGTTCCCTCCTGACCGGAAGATTTAACCTTCATTTAACCTTCATGAAAGGAAAGGAGTCTCCAGTTTCAGTGTGGTACTGCTGGGTGATGCTGTGTGTGTGTGTGTGTGTGTGTGTGTGTGTGTGTGTGTGTGTGTGTTATGACTTATGAACTAATAAAAAAATGACTTGTTTTTAAAAGGAAAATTGTAAACAGTAAAAAAAATCCTGTGGGGACAGAAATTGATAACATTCGTTAATACTCATTAATTTTCCAAGCCGCTTAATCCTAATTAGGGTCGCAGGGAGGCTGGTGCTCATCTCGGCCGACTCTGGGCAATGGCGGGGTACACCCTAAACAGCTCACTAGACCATCGTAGGGCCAACACGCATACAACCATTCACACTCACTGTCACACCTCGGGGCGATCTGGAACCGCCAATTAGCCTACTGTGCACTATTTTAGACTGTGGGAGGAAACCAGAGTTCCTGGAGGAAACCGTTGCAAGCACGAATAGCACATGCAAACTCCACTCAGAAACGCCCCAACCCCGGGACTTGAACCCAAAACCTTCTTACTGTGAGGCAGACGTGCTGAACACTGCGCCACCGCGCCGCCATCTTTAATATTCTGGTACGTATTTATTTTTTTAAAAATCTCTCAGTTTCACAGCTTTATTCATCAATTTTAAGCTGACTTACTTCCTGTGTGGGTGAAGTTTAACAAATCGCCCCTTTGAGTATGTTTGTGGTAAGCAGGGTTTTTGGATCTTTTTTCTATTTGGTTCGAGATTAAAAAAATTTGTAGTGTCAGTTTCATCATCACGCAATAATAATAATAATAATAATAATAATAATAATAATAATAATAATAATAATCATAGCACTTTCAATCAAGAGAAAGCTTAAAGTCTGAGACGTATACATGTTTAACTGACGGCCTCCATGCTGCGAACCTTCAGGCATTTTCTTGCTGAGCCGGTCCTGAAAAATGGAGATAAAGTCAGATTTCTGCAGCAGGAAATCCGTCAGCGTTTCTCTCCTCATTTTAATATTAACTCAATCAGAACGTGATGAAATTATAACCCAGGTTCAGGTACTGCTCGGTCGGATTCCGCCAGAGAACTCGCTGCAGTGTTACTGCAATGTTTCGTGCCACAACGACGGAAGAAAAACATAAATAAGGAAACCTTTACACATTTTGAAGGTTAACTGAACATGCTAGCGCAGTATGCTAGCACATAGCGTGGTGTTTTGAGCCCTCTGTTGCAGGTCGAAGCCCCACCCCCTTTTCTTGTCATCTTGAGTTGAAAAAATGCGTCCTGGAATCAATCTACACTTTCAACCACCCTAACGCTAATATAAATATGTAGCGACTGTCGTTAATCATATCGTGTACAAATAATACTCGGGAAAACAGTTTTCAAATACAGGGATCCCTCCTCACTTTTGGTGGTTAATGGGATCCGAGACCCGAACATTGAGTTTCCACAAAGTAGGATCGACCCCCCTGACTGACGTAATACCTACATGTATATGTGTATATATCAATAAATACATATTCAACACTATAAATGCTTGTTATTACAACGCATAAGATGTAAATAAAATATAAATAAAATATAAATAATATAAAATACATACGTGTAGTTGTACATAGATGTAAATATAGATGTAAATGTGTTTTGAGAACATTCTTACACATTATTTAAAATAAATTCAAAAATATTAATCGGAAAATACGGAAATTAAGGAATTTTTTCCTTAATCTCCTTATTTTTTTTAACTTTTTGCTGAATATTTTTGAAAAATCAGCGATGCACTGAAGCTGCAGAAATCGAAGCGTGGAGTAGCGCGGGATCATTGTAGTTTCCTTTCATAATAACATTCCAATTTTCCCAGAATGCTTTCTCACGTCTGGTGTTTACGTTTTATCTCTGAGATCAAGGGCAGCTTTTTTCACCCCGGGGCACCTGGGCACCTTAAACCCCAGGTTTATACAAGTAAACACATCCACACTTTCCATTGCTTCCTCCCTTAAAGTGAATCAATCCCAGAGTTCTCAGACTTGATTTACTCCGGACTCACGCATGAGAAACATCTAATTGGCTTCTGGAGCGACAGAGAGAATTTTGTCACGTTTTGAACAGCACCCTGCATAATAAGTTTAGTTTTAATAACTCGTAGAAGTGCGTTCGTGCTAATTGCTCGCTCATCTCGTCATGGCGGTGCATACGGGGCTGAGTTCCAAGAATACACAGGATGAGTTTGGAGAAAAGGATATCATTTAAATGAGCAGGGCCAACACGGGTCGTTCTGGGCCATGGCGCTTAATCTGTCCGAGAAATCCGGCTAATTTGGAATCAAGAGTGTGCGTGATCTCGTTATCGGAACGCACGATAAGCTCTGTGAGTTATGGCCGTGAACCGAGAGGCTGAGCTTCTGTCGAAGTTCAGGTATGAAAAAGCCAAACTACATTCATGGGGGTTATTCACTGTCCTCACCGGCTCGAATTGAGGCGTGTGAAAGGAGCGCGTGCAATCAGCGGAAGATCCCAGGACGCCAGAACAATTCATACCACAAAGGGAACGTTCCTCCAACCCCGCGTGGGGACCGACGGAACCGTCGCTTACGTTTATAGCCCTTTACGGGGTATAAAACTGATACAGCTGACTCATAAACCTGCCACTGAACATTTCACATCCATCCATTTGCTGAACCGCTTTGTCCTTATGAGCTCGTCCGTAGGCTGGAGCCTATCTCAGCCGAGTCTGGATGAATGTAGGGTACAACCTGAAAAACTCACTAGTCCGTCACAGGTGTACACACACTCCCACTCACACACACTCTCACACCACTGGGCAGTTGGAAACATCCATTTAGCCTAATTATCACGTTTTGGATTGTGGGAGGAAACCGAAGTACCCTGAGGAGATCTACGCAATCATGTACACTGAAACACCCTCGCTGAGCCTCGGAATCCAGGACCTTCTTGCTGTGAGGTGGATGTTTGAAGAGCAAAACCGCTATTCATCATCGTAAACAGAAATAGTTCTTAAAAAAAATATTTCTATAATTCTGTCGACTTTTTATTGTGCAAGTATAGCTAACTCCGCCCCCCGGTCCTCACCTGAACCTTCACCCTTGTGCCTGAGGAAGAAGAAGATTCAATGACAGGACGGTGTGATGGAACAGAGGAACTGAACACTGCGAGCGCCTCAAACCTTCCGACAGAAAAAAAGCTTTTTTTATTCACTTATAGCTACATTTAATTTCAGCGCAAGAAGTTCATTCATTCATTTTCTGAACCGCTTAATCCTAATTAGGGTCGTGGGGAGGCTGGTGTCCATCTCAGCCTACTCAGGGCAAGGTACACCCTGGACAGCTCTCCAGGCCATCGCAGGGCCAACACTCACACACTCATACACATTCACACCAAAGGAAGGTCTGGAACAGCCAATCAGCCCCCTGTGCATGCTTTTGGACTGTCGGAGGAAACTGGAGTACCCGGAGGAAACCCACACAAGCACGGGGAGAACATGCAAACTCCACACAGAAACACCCAGCCTGGGAATCAAACCCAGAACCTGCTTGCTGTGAGGCGAACGTGCTAACCGATACACCACCGTGCCGCCGCGGAAGAAGTTTTATCCCTGAAAGAAGTGAGAAACAGTCGTTCTTCATCCTTTTTAACCTTTTCAAAGTCAAGACGAACGGAGACAAAAAAATAATGGAATGTTACAAACTGCCGACGTTTCAGCGAATCAAAACCACATTGATGTGGTGTGGTGTGGTGTGGCGTTTTTGGAACCACAAAGTCGCTTGAAAGGCTCCGAATCAAGGAGGAATAAAGTCTCGTGCATGTGCCGTCGGCATGACATCAGCACTTCGTAAGTCGCCAGCGGCGTCGTTAACATCAGTGTCAATTAGTGGCCTGATTGCACGTAAATCCGTCAGCTGCTTGCGTCCTTCCCATCGTACGCGTCGGACGGAGGAGGGCTGCTCATATCACTCCTAATAGCCATCAAGAACGCCGCGCTGACACGACAGTGGTTTGTTTTATTTTTTATTTTTTAGGATGACGCTGACGGGTGCAGAGATAATTCGAAGTGATCTCACGCAGCACGGCTTTGTCTCGGCGTTCGCGCACGCACGGCTCGAAATCGCTCCAGGCTTTAACACGGCACGATATGAGGTCTTACTCATAGGTCAGATGACTCATCGCCTTACCTTCTCCCCCACCCGCCTGGTTTTTTTCCCCTCGCTTTTTTACATTGAAATATCGTTAACACCTTTTTCTGTGTATTGCTTTTTCTGACATGACACATCCACTCAGTCATCCAGGTGCCGCCATGCTCTGGATATTATATACCGTATACGGAAACATCCAGAACCTGAAACGTAATGCTGATGCAACATTCGCGTCTTTTATTTTACATCCACTATAAGACTGAATTCGACGGCACAAATTTTCAAGAACGCCTCCCCGAACTCCGGAATCAGCACTACTCGGATTTTCATCCCCCTCCTTCGTCCCTTTTCCTTTCTCACTCTCTCTCTCACCCTCTCTCTCCCTTAAACGTTGACTTTTCACCCGCAACGTGCCAATTATTTCACGCTTTCTCCTGCCGCCGTGCCATCGCTCCTTATCGCAAATGGAAGGAAAAGTCTTGGGCCAGTTATCAAAATGCTAATGTGCTGGAGAGGAAACATTAGTCTTCTCCGGTAAGATATTATTAAATGCAGCCCACTTAATCTTGTAGGGGGAAAAAAAGAAAAAAAAAACCCTGTGGTGCTATCTCTAGCGGATTGCCAGATGTTTTACGCTCATCTTCAAGGGAGCAGCCGGGGAAAGCTGCAGAATGAAAATGTTTTCTTTAATTAATCTTACAGCTGGAAAGAAACAAACCTGAAAAGATTGTCATGACAACTGATCGGCCAGCGCGCTTCATACGAAGGTTATCAAGTAAAGTAGCTTCATAATTAATTAAAAACATAAAACAGTTGCTCCGTGCTGTGAAACGTGCATTAGTGATGATTGTCTCAAGCTGCAATGACAAAATTATTCAATTTATCATATTTCTGCCGATGAATATTACGGATGCCATGACACTCTCACGACTCGATAATATTTTCGTTCATTCTATTTCTATTTGTGTAAAACTTGCAACAATGGTGTAAAACTATAGCGAGAGAATTATGTTGTTTTTATAAAGACTTGTGGCTATAGTTTGATGCTGTAATAGTAACTAATAAAGCTGTGTGGATGGGTATTAGAGATGGGAGTCACCAGGGAACATTCGATCCGATGTTATCACGATACTGCGATACCGGTTCCATTTGTATTGCAGTACGATATCATCCATTCATTCTCAAAGCTTCTTCATCTAAATTAAAATCGCGGGGAGGTGGGCGCCCATCTCAGCTGACACCAGATGAAGGTGTGGTTTACCTTGGACGGTTCAGCAGACCATTGCAGGACCAACACACACACACTCACACCTCGGGGTGATTTGGAACAGCCAATCATCCTACTGTGCATGTTTTTGGACTGTAGAAGGAAAGCGGAGGGAACCCACGCAAGCACAGGGAGAACATGCAAACTCCACACAGAGATGTCCTTGCCGAGCCCAGGATTCAAACCCGGGACCTTCTTGCTGTGAGGCGGACGTGCTAACCACTACGCCACCGTGCTGCCCTGTAATGTGATATCCTGTTTAAAATTCTTGAACTACGTAATAGAAAATCCATTCATCCATTCATTTTCTGAACCGATTAATCTTAAGTAGGGTCGCGGGGAGGCTGGTGCCCATCTCAGCCGACTCTGGGCGAGGGCGGGGGTATACCCTGGACAGCTGAAAAACAAAATATTTTTTAAAAATTATTATTTCTACACAAAGTTTGCAAATATTTTACTCCGACCACACGGGATGCTGTGCTGCCTGTCAATATATAAATAGCTTGTTTGGCCACGCCCACTTGATGATTGAACCCGGCTGAATGCAGGGAGTGTCTTGGTGCTCTGGTTGTAAGCAGACAATGCGGTTGATCTGTTTTTTATTTTTTTTCACTAAAGTCGAGCTGGCGTCTTGTTCTGGTAACGTGATTAGTCGATGCGCAACATATGCGCTCTAGTGACGCGTTCGTCATCAAATTGGCCTCCACCTTCACCATTTGGCGCTGCACCAGATTGGGATTTGGCTGCGTGATGTAAACATTATTCAGACAGCAGAATGACCTTTGATTAAACCTCTCCCTCGACTTGGCAGTTTAGACGGCGGGCTCACAGGATTAGCAGGAATTATGCAGATGATGTTTCTGAAGCCAAGGCATGCTTTCCATTTTAAAATAAATAAATAAATAAATAAACCTGACTGCTGCAACAAGGTCAATGTTTCCATGTCCTGACTGACATCTCAATCTGAAGAACATCTTGAGAACATCTCGGTATTTAAGAGAACTAAAATATGTGCCAGGGATGTGCCAGATGTTAGCTTGGCAAGGTCTATTGCTCGATTCGTTGCTTTTATGACTGTCTAGGCTGCTGCACATCATAACCCCCATCACCCAACGTCTCAGACGTACGCCGCCGTTCCTCCTCCACCGAGCCTTTCATCTCCGGTTCCCAACAGAGTTCAACCCATCTGCCAGAAAGATGGCGTCGGCTTTCTTGTTCGCCGCACAGCAGCTTTTTCTCCTGCACATCACTCACGGATGCAGCGTTCGTTTTTTTCTCATGAGGGTCTTTTCCTCTGCTATCCCGCGACGTCCTTCAAACTACGGTAGGACGGACAAGGACAGATGCTGAACCTTTCCAGACGGGATTTCTCATTCCCTCGTAGCGTTTGATGACAGGACTCTTCTTCCTCGAGATTCAGTCGCCTGAATTCGACTGTTTGAGTTGTCATCGTGCACGTCAACGTTGTGATGTTTATTTAGCCCGCGAGCGAAGCGGCTCTTTTGCCAGACGAAATTGGCAGCAGGAACGTTACACAACCTGTGACAACTCGGAGGGCCGTGTTTGTCCTGAATATCAATATGTGCGATACAGAAACGTGCGGTAAACAGAGACATGCTGCATCTGAGAGATAGGAATGATAATCCTGATGAGGTACTGCGGATGGGAAAAGGCACCGGATATATAAAATGATGCACCCATTAGCTTAAATCATAAAATTGTTTTACTCCGTACATTACATTGTAATGAATGAAGCAAAAAAGAGACACTTTCCATGAATCTTGCATCATAACGTGCCATAAACACGTCATAGCACATGATGGTTGGCGCAGTAATTAGCATAATATATAATGCCTTTCTTTTGATATTCTCACCTTTGTTATTGTGCCACACGTTATGTCACTTGTTATAACATTAATATGAGTGCAATAAGTGATACCCTGCTCATTACATATACCACACATATACTTATAAAGACATATAACTTAACAAATGAGTGTGAAGTCAATACATTAAAATTCCAGACAGAGTCTTTGGTGTGCTGGTGTATCAAGGCTGAGGTCTGGAATTTCCCTGTACTGACCAAACAAATCAGATTAATACGTGATTTATTATATGACATATTTGTTACGAACTTGATTCCTCCTCCCTTCTCCCAGAAGGCGGGCAGGAGGCCCTGGAACAGACCCAGAACTTAAGTTAGATAAGAACTTAAGTAATATGAGATAATACAAGATAAGTAATACTTCAGTAATTTAATATAAGTGATACCCTACTCATTACATATACCACATATATACTCACAAAGACATATAACTTAACAAATGAGCATGAAGTCAACATTGAAATTCCAGACAGAATCTTTGATGCGTCAATGTATCAAGGCTGAGGTCTGGAATTTCCCTGTACTGACCAAACAAATCAGATTAATAAGTGATTCATGATATAACATATTTGTTACGAACTTGATGCCTCCTCCCTTCTCCCAGAAGGCGGGCAGGAGGCCCTGGAACAGACCCTTAACTTGCTGAAAGGTTTATATATCCCGTCTAGCCTGGGATCATCTTAGGATTCACCAGGAAGAGCTGAAGACTATCACTGGGGGGAGACGGCTGCCTGGGTGTCCCTCCTAAACCTGACTTCTGATAAGAGGCGTAAAAAGGAAATGGAATGGAAGTCGGTGCCGACATTCGATCGTGCGGCCACCTTGCATTTCAACAATGAAGAAAAGATGGAGGGACATTTTTTCTGGTGGAGTTTCTGGCAAGCCAAGTAAGAAAGATATTGATCGGTTCATGCAGGGAAATTCTGGACCACTTTGCTGATCGGATCTTGTTGTCGTCTTAATAATAAATTTCACTGATCATCCATGAAGAGCTATTCTTGGCAATGCTCGCTTCTCAACGCTCTTCCCAAGATCCTGACATGACATGGCCACCCGTGAGCACTCTGTTGAAGAATCATTCGTCCATTCATTCATTTTCTAAGTCACTTCATTCTAATTCGGGTCGCAGGGAGGCTATCGCCCATCTCAGCCGACTCTGGAGGGCTGGGTACACTCTGGAGAGCTCAGCAGGCCATCACAGGGCCAACAACCATTCACACTCACATCTAGGGGCAATTTGGAACAGCCAATCAACCTGCTGTGCATGTTTTTGGACTGTCGGAGGAAACCGGAGTAACTGGAGGAAACCCACGCAAGCACAAGAAGAACATGCAAACTCCACACAGAAATGCCCCAAGCCTGGGAATCGAACCCAGGACCTTCTTGCCCCCTGTTGAATATAAAAAACTATATTATTTATGAATGAAAATGTTTTTGTTTTATATTCTGTTGCAGCTTCCGAGTACAAATAATTTTTAAGAGGAAAAATTATCACGAGCTCATGAACTTTTTATGTCACCAGACCTCCAAAGAAAGGTCATGGCACCTTGGGCAATCTTCAGTAAGTTATATTGTGATCTATGACACGTTTTATGTGGCAGCGCTGAAAGAAAATATGGCTGAGACTTCGTGATGCATTCATTCGATTGACACAAACCTTTCTCGAAAGCTCTTTTGCTCTCTAGCTCAAGGTAGGCTCGCAGATCGCTCGTGAACCTCAGGTCCGCTTTCTTTTTCTGTTCTATCTCCCACTCTGTCTGTCTCTCGTGGATGACGAGGCAGCTGCAAAACGCTTTTCATTTCCAAACGACGGTTAATGAGTCTTTGTAACGGCCCAGGAGATAGCGGCATTCTTTTTCTCCGAGGTGCGCTTTAATTGCATTCTCCTGACTCGGTGATGAGCTTCCCCATCATGGAAGCTCGCTCTCCATCGAGAGGCTCCAGTATTCAGAACTTGGAACTGTAGCAGCTGGCGTTGTTTTTTTTTTTTTCTTTTCTTTTTGTTAAAAACAAACACCTATCATCAAGGATGATGCATAAATTACCAGTTTCAGTCGACATCACTTTGATTCAGATTCAGAAAACACTGCAGCGGTCTCGTTTGATTTTTTTTTTTTGAGCCTTCGATCTTGAGAAGCGACGGAGAAGCCAGTTTCAGACAGAAAATGCCTCCTAATTGGCTTCTGTAAACCCGGACAGCATGAAATAAAATCAATGACATCACTTTGGCCTTATTTTTTTTTTTATTTTTTGCTTTGTGGGGCAAAATAACAACCCTCTACTGCCTAACTTCAAACCTGGCAAAAGAAGAGGATCTCTCCCTGCCTTTTCTCGAACCATCCCTTATTTCCTGATGAGTCGGGTTTTTTCTTCCCGTCACTTCACATGACTTTCAAACACAAAACAACAACAACAACAACAACAACAAAACATTCCAAATTGGCTTCAATAAACCACCTGGACGGCGTGAGACAAAAGTCAATTTCATCTCGCAGGGTGATTTTTTTTTTTTTTCCCTGTGAGGGCGGAACAAATGGCAACCTCCCAGCAGCCATTTTTTCAAATTTTTTTTTTTAAAGGTCACTATCAACAAACTAGTGTCACATTGATGCATTGTAAGGAGTGCATGCGCTACGGGTGCTCTAATACAGAGCTCAGCGACTGCCTCCCTTCCTCTCGTTGTGGCTCAGTGCACATGCAGTGCCTTTATAAATGGAGATTAATAATGTCATCTGCAGTGGAGAGTTTACAGGCCGCCATTTCCTCCCCACCCCTTCTGAAAACACCATCACACAATATTAGCCCTTCTGTTCGGGTCAAAATGACCCGTTTTCAATTTCGCTCCACCACCACAGCCTGTTTCCCCCCCCCCCACTGACTGACTTCCTATTGTTGGAATAGACGTGGAGATGAATCACCGTGGATACTGTAACAGTAGGGGGTGCTGTAATGGGGAAAAATGCCATTATTTCTACCTTAAATTGTTCCGTTATTAAATTTTCATGACTTGAAGCCAAAAGGTATATTTAACAGTTGTTCCACGAGCTCAAGTCGGAATATGCCGTGATAGACTGTCAGGATATTTGAGCAGAGCAAGATTGCGCATTGAGACATATGTAGCATGTTTATTATTTCATTTACATTCTTAAAAATAAAACATTATTGCCATCAAATACTTCACTGGAGAGCTGGTTAGCATGAAGCTAGAACTCCTCGAGCTAGAATTAAAAATTTTGTTGCTATGCTGGGAAAATTGTGATTAGCTC
This sequence comes from Euristhmus nudiceps, assembly GCA_030068295.1. Classification (NCBI taxonomy): domain Eukaryota; kingdom Metazoa; phylum Chordata; class Actinopteri; order Siluriformes; family Plotosidae; genus Euristhmus; species Euristhmus nudiceps. The sequence continues at coordinate 1,904,639 of JAQNCB010000005.1, read as the reverse complement.
TTCGCACCAGCCGCAACCGCTTCAATTTTTTATGTAGTAACATACCTTCTAATGGTATATGGGGTGATAACCTAGTCCAGGATGAGCCAATCAGAGCACATGTTTGTTCATATCCCGGTACGGATGGAAGAGTGATATTTCCATCTGGAATGTTCCTGGTGTTCAGACTCACATGAGTTAAATAAATCTTTTTTTATCATCTTTTGAAATACATAAAAGACATTGTACCATTTTGAGGTTAACAATCCATGAAAAAAATCTTGACTTTTCTCTTTTATGTGTCTTTAAGAATCAGTTTTTCAGTTGAATAACCGTGAAATGAAAAGAGACGGTCAGTGTCAGTGGGACGTCCCTCAACACCTCACACACAGAATGAGAAGGAAGGAGATTTTACTCATTCAGGTCTGATTGCGTAGAATCCTAGAGCTCCAGGTGTTAGAAAAATCCTCTCATCCCATCTGAGAGAGAGAGGGAAGGGGAGAGAGAGAGCGAGGCGAAGTGTCACTTATGCGTAGTGCCAAGAAACACAAGCTATGTTGTTAGCAGTTCTGTGTGTGGAAACATCACATGGTTGCTGATCTGTGAAAAACATTTCATCCACAAAAATACTCTGCCGAAAAAGAAGAAAAATCAAAACAAGGGAGTAATGTACACTTGCTGCTCATACGCTGAAGCTGGTTTTCTTATGAGAGCAGATCTTTAAAACCAAACATAACCCTATCTTCAAACTTTCCCAATTGAAAGAATGAAGATAATAAAGTGTTATCGCGGCGCATGTACTTTAGGAGTATGAATGTTCTGTGTAGAAATAAAATCCTTTTAGTTCACTTTTTT
>JAQNCB010000005.1:1827175-1837272 GCA_030068295.1 Euristhmus nudiceps | reverse complement strand
ATAAAATATAAATAATATAAAATACATACGTGTAATTGTACATAGATGTAAATAAAGTGTAAGAAATGTTTTTAGAACTTTTTACGTAATTTTACTTCGACTCTACTCATTTTGCCGCTTGACTTCCGCTTCCTCTTCTTCTTCTTCTTCTTCTTCGGTTTACGGAGTTATGCGAATGTGCGGAAATTCGTCTCAACCAGAGATTTCAGAGCCGAGTCAACCCGAGTACCACACCAGAGTCAGTAGCGACCTCGCAGCCTTTCCCTTAACTTTCCCCCTATTTAATAGTGAAATAGTTAAGGGAAAGGCCGCAAGGTCACTACCGACTCTGGTTTGGGAATCGGTTTGGGACTCGGCTCTGAAATCTCGCAAGCTGATTGGTTGGGACGAATTTCCCTGCATTCGTGTAACAGTAGAAGAGGAAGAGGTGGAAGTCAAGCAGCAAAGTGAGTAGAGCCGAAGTAAAATTAAGTTAAAAGTTCTAAAAACACATTTCTTCCAAATCAATTCAAAAATATTCATCGAAAAATAAAAAATAAGGAGATTATGGAAAAAGTTTTTCCTGAATTTTCTTAGTTTTTAATTTTTCGATGAATATTTTTTGAAAAATCCGCGATGCACTGAAGCCGCAGAAACTGAAGCGCGAAGTAGTAAGGGATCACTGTATGTAGTATATATAAGAGAGAGAGAGAGAGAGAGAGAGAGAGAGAGAGAGAGAGGACTTCCTGAAAGAACAGGAAGTTGCTTCAACTTAGACTGCATTTCTCATTTTTTTTAAAGCAGGAATTATCCATGTGTAACGGTGTATCTTCAATATAAAAGAACTTCGAAAAGTGTGTGTTTTTCTGGTCTGTTTAGTAAAATTTACTTGTCTCTCTTCTCTCTTTCTTTTTTCTGCAATGGTTATCAATTCCGCTTCCTCTGTCGGATTTCTCAAGAAACGGCGCTAATTTGGTGACGATCCCGGCGAACACACGAGGCAGGATCGTCACGCTGGACCAAATGACCCTGGCAGTGCCGGTGATATCGCTCTCACCAGTCGTGTAATTGTACCTACAGCGTCGTCTATTAATGGAAATTGATTGGTGTTTGTCTGGAAAAGATCATGCGCTGGCATCGCCGCTTCCCTCGTCCTATCAGGCATGAAATGAAAAAATCCACTCATCCCAGAATTAAATGCATCAGATGACCACCTACTCATGTACACGCCACATACTTTCACACACACACACACACACACACACACACACACACACACACACACACCTAGGCTCTGAAATTAAGGCTTGAAAAGGTGATAAAAAGGTGTAAATATCATTTTGATGCTCTGATTGAAAGTACAATTGGAGTGTTCACACCCTCAGTTTGCTCTTTCTATTTTTTTTGTTCCTTGTTTTCTGCCGCAGCTCTGAGCTCCGAGTTTTTTTTTACTGTACAGCTTAATCACTGATATTAAAAGGTAACTGCCGTGAATTAGTGTGTTCATTAATTTCATTGGTCACTGGGTCACAACAAAGGAGAGACACGGAGACGGGCGTTTTTTGGCACCGGAGTGCGGTGAGAGTTTGTTCTGACCAATGAGGTGGGAGAATGGAGCGTGATGACATCACTGAGAGAACCGGTGATGTCTTCACCGATGGAAATGTTCTCATTCTGGTTCGTGCGAGGCCGTGTTGGTGAAAACGTACTCACAGGATTGAGTCATGATACGTACAATACCTGCTCATCAATAAAATTTCAAATACAAATTAAACACTTAGTTTTATTCTTTTTCTAAGCCGTACCATCATCAAAGAGATTTAAAAAAAAAATTGTGACTTACACAATTGTTGCACAAACTCATAATGTCATAATTATGAGACGCTTATCTGTGATTCAAAAATGCGAAGTCACAGGGATGCTGGCACCCATCTCAGCCGACTCAGGGCGAGGGCGGAGTACACCCTGGACAGCTTGCCAGGCCATTACAGGGCCAACACTCACACGACCATTCACACTCACACCTAGGGGTGATATGGAACAGCCAATTAGGATTCAGCAGTTCGGGAAATTAATGAATGAATGAATGAAAATGCTAGGTCGTAATTATGAGTTAATAAGTCATAATTATTAGATGCTAAGTCATAATTATGAGATGATAAGTCATAATTATTAGTTAGTAAGAGTTATTCGATGCTAAGGCATAATAACAAGAGGCTAATTCATAATTATGAGTTAGTAAGTCATAATTATAAGATAAATAAAGGTAAAATCTGTTGGACTTTGACCCCTGTGGCTACTGGCTCATCAGGCTGGAGCTTATCCCCAGGTTTCTGCAGTGGGAAGCAACTCGGAGCTCAACTCCTCCTGGATCCCAAGTTCCCTTCTCACTGTTTTTACCGGCAGCCCTTTATACTGCCGGGTGGTCAGAGGCAAACTTGTGGGTAAGACCTTGCACAGTGGGAATCAAACAGGGATTCGAACCCACAACCTCTCAATCATGAGCCCAGCACACTAACCATTACACCACTATAATTGTAAAATATAAAGTCGAAATTACAAGATGCTAAATCGTAATTAAGAGTTAGTCAGTCATAATAATAAGAAACTAAGTCATAAGTATGAGCTGGTTAGTCAAAATTGTGATTTAGTATCACATTATTGTGACTTAAAATCCGACTTTTTGTTCTTTAGTGGCGGAAATGGGCTTTCATGACGTATATAAGAATAAAAACTCCAGTCCTTGTTTTTAATAAATGCAGCAGTGAATAAAACACACCTCTGTACATGATGGTGTTGGAAAATAACCACGTGAGAGGAAGTCACTGTATCAACACTGATTACTTTCCTGTATGAGCACAACAAAGAGAGTTTTATTCCTGATTCCTTTATCCCATCATGTTTAAGTTTAAACTTGTAGCCTGAACATTTTTCTTTGACCCTCACTGCCTCGAACTGTATTAAAGGTATTTATTCCTAAAAGCCGCATCATCTGCATCACTGAAACAGTATTATATTATCATATCAGATTATTTTATATTATATTACTTTATCTCCTTCATTTAGGATCGCCGTCGTTTGTGATCGATGACTCTGAGCTCCTGCGTTTTCGGTCCTATCATACAGAAGCAATTCCAGAAACACGGTGTTTCTCGGCGATGTCGAATGTAATTTCGGACGCTTTGGGCTGATTAGATGAAATTGAATTCTGAAGGCGGAGCGTTTTAAGTAGCATTGTTCCGAAAAGAAGAAGAAGAGGAAGAAAGTGGCAGCAGGGAATCACGTCATTCTGTAAGCCTGCGGAAAATGAAGGCATGGATGAGGATGAATTTGAATAATTTTAATGATATCCTGTCATGCGTACACACGCGCAGGGATAACCGTCTCGGCGAAATTCAATCACAGTGAATTCCATCATAAAGTCTGTCCTGCTAATCTCGGTAAACGTTACACCGGGAGGACGTCTGAACGCAACGCAGCACCATGTGAGGTTTGAACTGAGTCAGCGAGACGTCACAGTGAAATACGAAACCCCTTCTGACGCTAAAATAAAAAAAAATGGATTTCTACAGTACTTGTAAACTATTTAATTTAATTATAACTTTTACATTTTTTTTAATTTATCCCGGAAAACATGACTCGGTTCTCTTCAGTTCACTCCAGACTCGTGGAAGGTGCATTTAGACGACATGTTGGTTCCCGGTTTGCTTGGTTTCCTCTGTGATGTGTTTCAGGTCCATGTTGGTTTTCTTACTTGGGAAACATTGGCGATTTTTGAAATAATGGTGATGCTATGTTGGACCGGGTGCTGCTTTTATACCTGGGGAAGAGGCATTATGGACTCCCTTGGCCATTTCTGGCAGTTTCTGCTACTTCTTTGGACATTTCTGGAGGATTCCGCAATCCCATCAGCCATTTCTGGAGGTTCCCGCTACTCCATTTGTCATTTCTGGAGGTTTCGGCGACTCCATCGGCCATTTTTGTGGTTTCTGTTCCTCCATTGGCCTTATCAGGTGGTTTCCACTACTCCTTCAGCCATTTCTGGTGGTTTCTGCTTCTCAATTGGCAATTTTTGGTGTTTTCCACAATCCCATCAGCTATTTCTGGAGGTTCCCGCAACTAGATTTGTCATTTCTGGAGGTTTCCGCTACTCCATCGGCCATTTCAGGCAGTTTCCACTACTCCCTCAGCCATTTCTGGTGGTTTCTGCTTCTCCATCACAACTTTTTGCAGTTCCATCTTCACAATTGGCTATTCATTTCAGTTTATGTTAGACCCTGAGCTATTTCTTGCAGTTTCTCCCACATTTTTGCAAAAACCTAAAATAGCTATCTGCTAAAATGGCACTTAATGCACCCAAAGCTATGTACAAATAATGTAAACCCCCAGAAATAGCCAAGGGAGTGTAGAATCTGGGTTTCCTCTGGGTTCCTTGGTTTTCTTTCCCACCACAACCCTGTGCTGATTGGCTGTTGACTGAAGAGAGGTGTGAATAATTGAGTTGAGTAATAGACTTGAAATCCTCCATGACACTGACTGGGATAAAGCGCTTACTGAGTGAATCAATCAACCAAATTATTCATTAACTTCAGTGTATGTGTTTAAGATTGATTTGGGGGCGGGACTCCGCAGAATCCTGATGCTTTCAGTCAAGGACTAGAGGATGATGTCCCACTTAAGCAATCAGTGAGTGTATATATATATATATATATATATATAAACTCAGATTTTAAACACTGGCTACAGAGGTGATATTTTGCTCTTCAGAATTGAGGAAGTTTTTTTTTCTGTCGTTGTTGTTGATGTTGCTTCTCTTCATATTGCCATTTAAAATTCATCCTCTCCGAATCTTCTTGTCTGAAATGATCTCCCAGACCTCTGTAGTAAACCCTCGAGCACGAGGTAATGCTGTGTTTGTGCGTCGTTGTCATGCTTCAGTATAATACCGGCTCACGCTGCAGGCTTTCAGGCTGGAAAATCCACGTCTCCGGCAGAACAGTTTGATGGGTTTGTCTCGTCAGAAGCCCTTTGCATTAAGGGGGTTTGCTGAAGCGCACTCCCCCTGTTCAGTACCTCTCCCCGGAGATCTCCATTTCCCGGCACTTGTTACCGATTCAGCTGGCCTCACGCTTTTTTTTTCCTTCCCCGCTCCGTCCGCTGACATAAACTAGGCTGCAGGAGGAAATAGGAGCTGTATTAGTATGTATGAAGTGTGCAAATGAAGACATGGTGGCGAGTGCATATTGCCGACGTAAGGGAGTTTGGAAGGATTTCACCGCGCTTTCTCCGGTCCACTTGAGCCGTGTATTGTGGCCTCATCAATAAATCATATATTAATGCTTTTTTCTTCTATGTTAATCCCAGGCCAAAAAGTCACGTACCCAATCTGTGGGCACCGAGAAGGGTGGGGATGCATGAAAACAAACGGAAATGGGATTCAGAATTCAGTGCGGGATGATTTTTTTTTTTTATTTTCTCAGTCAAAACCACTTTCAGTGTCCATTTTTAATGCGCCGTTCACTGCTGTCAGAATATATTAACATAAAAATTAGCATGTTTGTTTTTTGTAGGATTTTTTTTTTAAATCACACCTGTCAATACACCTGACGATAACTTCAGACTGAAGCACACCTGCAGCACGCAAGCAAGAAGCAAACCTAATTAAAACCTTTACAAAACACGAATCAGCAAAGCTGCCAGGCACAGCGCTCACTTTTTCTCCACATCCTGAACACTGTTTGTTGTTGAATTTTATTTGTTTGTTGTTGTTGTTGTTGTTTTGGCATGAGCCCCTTGAGAGCTCGTTAATTTAAACAGAGAAAATGCCTCATTTTCACGAGTTCAAAACACATAATTCACCATGCCAACATTAGAGGAAGGAGTCTCCAATATCAGCACTTTAAATTTATTGTAACAATTTTTTACCTCCACCAAGAAGGGGAGGTTTCACTCGCAGGAATGTGAGTCTGTTAATTTGGAAGATCATGCAGAACGTTCATTTGAAATTTCTCCCAAAGGCGGGGCCTTGGAAAAGGAAGACTCTGGTTCTGATCCAGATCAAATTCTGGCTCCAGGAAATTTTTAACGGATTCTTTAACTTTGTGAGATGTGAGAAGTGTAGTACTACAGCAGGTGCAGGTGTTTTTCTTTGTTTGTTTGTTTTTTTGCAATTTTGCCCTTATAGCTGTTATTATCATCCATTCATTCATTTTCTGAACCGCTGAATCCTAATTAGGGTCACAGGAAGGCTGGCGCCCATCTCAGCCAACTGTGGGTGAGGGTGGAGTACACCCTGGACAGCTTGCCAGGCCACCGCAAACCAAATAGCTTACTGAGCATGTTTTTGGACTATAGGAGGAAACCGGAGTACTCGGAGGAAACCCACACAAGCACAGGGAGAACATGCAAACTCCACACAGACAAACTCAACCTGGGAATCGAACCCAGGGCTTCTTACTGTGAGGCGGATATGCTAAACATTATTATTATTATTATTATTATTATTATTATTATTATTATTATTATTATTATTATTATCACTGATGATGATATTCTGGTTTATAAGGTTCTCTGCTTGGAGGTTTGCACTCTGCGTACACTTGTAGTTATAAATATTATTAGTAGTAGGAGGTTTACTATTATTGTTATTATTATTATTATTATTATTATTATTATTATTATTATTATTATTATTATTATTATTATTATCATCACCTTTTGATGTATTATAGTTTCTGACATTTTTAGATCATATGGAAGGTTGCTGGGTTTGGCAGAGGTTTGCGCTCTCCAAGTGCTTTTGTTTGTCGTATGGAGTCGTTTCATTACCTTGCTATGAATCATAAGTTATAAATGAATAAAGTATATCTGGTTCAGTGGAACGTTGTTTAATTACTAAAACATTGTAAATATTGACAAAGTAGAGGACAGGTTTCAGGAGTTGCTATTTTCGGGAAGCGATAAATAACTTCAGGTAGGAAGAGTGACTCACGATCCCATCATCACAGCAGCCTGTTGTTGGATGTTATTTTTCTGGCACAGTAACCACACAGAGCTGTCTGAAAAAAAAAGCCCTGCAGACCGCAGGATTAATACATCGAACAAAATTCTGTGGATAATTTGGCTCAGTGCCAGGTGCTGCAGATGGCCGAAGCGTCCCAGATGAACCTGCGTCCACGTTTCCGAATGAGGACGGCACTTCCAGCACGAAAGAACATGCTCATCTGTGAGGCTTCCCCCATTCTTATTTTGGAACATGACCCTGTAAGATATATTAACGTGGCAGTTTAATTAGGCGAATCCAGCGAGGGATCGATTATTCGCCAGCCTGGGGTAAAAGTTTTCCTTTTTCCTCGCAGTCTTTTATCGATCGCTCTGTGGAAAGACTGACACATCGATCTTTTTTTACGGTTCAGGAATATCAAGTGCATTTGGAAATGCTCGGTTCGCACGTTGTGAAGCTCGTTGTAGATAAACGCCGTTGAACGATGACGTCACAGAGCGGCAGATTTGTGCCTCGTATTTTAACAATAATCATAATTTTTGAAAAAAAATAAACCATCACAGCAAGAAATCGCTCTAATGCACATTTCCGACAATGCATGCTACACTGAAAGGAAAAAAAAAAACAAAAAACATTTGCATGTGTAAACAAATCGTTTGTTTTATGAATATGGAAGTCGCTAATGCGGCCCCCGCCATCGTAATTCAGCAGGAAAAAAATCTATCTGGGCAAAGCTCCAGTATCATTTGCTTTGTGCTGCTCTTTAAGTTGCAGACGCAAAAAAAAAAAATGATGAATGATTTTAATGCTGCTGCATGAGACTGAAATTATCGGGAAGATCTGCCTGAAAAAGCATTTCAGAGACTCATTACGTCGACTCGCTTCCATATATGTAGGGATTCTCATTTATTTTTCATTTTAAAAAACAACCGCACGGGCCTCAGCGGCCGCCATTACGCCATTAGCTCCATCTCATTAGCTGGATAAAAGTCGCTCTTTTCCCCCCCTCCTTTTATTCCTCTTCCCCTCTGATAACCTTTTAAAACGGAGCCGATTCAAAGGTTATGACACCGTATCAGAAATTTAGAAATATAAAGAGCCCAGGGAGGGATTTATCTATCTATTTATTTATTTATTTATTTATTACGACACTAATAAAGCATTCTGAAACTGTAACATGTCGAATCACCATCATGGGTCGAGCACTTCCTTATGAATCCTGCATACATAATAGGTCATGAGTCAGAAATAAACCAATCACAGAGCGGCGTGATGAACTGGACGTCCAGTCATGGTGTGACGTTGATCACTTTCCGCTAACAGTTCAGGGTGCCAGGCTTATGATTGACAGGTCATCGATTCAAAACCCTGGATCCCCCACCGCGCTAAGACCTCTGGGAAGGGTGAGATTTTGACCACACGTGCGCCTTTGTCCAGCCAGCAGTGTAACTACGGGGAAGGTAACCGGCGATGGACGAGCGTCCCATCCAGGAGGAGTTGAACTCCGAGTGCGCCCTTCGACTGCGTTTGTGCTCGAGTACGAGTCTGCACTGTTGGCATGAAGAGCTTTATAACATATGATGCCACCTTGCCATGAGAGGACTTGTGGCCATGTTTGATGAAGTTTTAAGCGTGTCGGTGATGTTACGTTTGGTTATAGTGCGTTATAACTCAACAGTGTTCTGAAGAACTGATGTTATACATTATGGATAAAACCTGGTACGATATCACGTCTCAGGAAGGCTTTCTGAAGCTTCGAGCGTGTAAAGACGTCTATGTCTGACTGATTGGGTATAAAACGTGTATTTTAAGCATTATAATGCATTACGACTGCTGCGGCGTCCACAGGAAGTACGTGTTGTATAATCTGGAATAAAACCCAAAACAGGTAAAGAAGATTCACTTCCTGTCAAATCAGCTTTCTTTCTCTGTTGGAGTGCAATACAGGGAATAATCCACCCTTTTAAAAGTTTCTCAAAGTTTTTTTTTGTACTTTCATGATTTCTCTTTGCTCTGATATTCTTATTAATGCCGAAAACATGTTATTTTCCCCCTGTTTTAAAAAATATATATCTTTTTCCCTCCTCCTTTGAATAGCACTGTAACAGTGATTATGCAAGTATTTCATAAGATTGCAACACATGTCGTTATTTGTCTGAGTGTGTGTGTGTGTGTGTGTGTGTGTGTGTGTGTGCGTGTGTGTGCGCGTGTGTGTGCGCGTGTGTGTGGAACAGTGGTTCAGCAACTGTAATATTAGTTTTAGACTTTTAATACCGTCCCAGTCATATATAATTATATTATGTAGAACTTTTTCCTATTTTTATGCCAACTAGCTTCATATTTATGAAGAACAGCCGACATTTGGCACCTTTCATCCGTCAAAATTTGCCTCAGTGACAAAGCAGGGTATTAAAAATGGCTGTAAATGAAAAAAAATTCATGGGAAGGCGACATATATGGAGACATAATTTGTTGTAATTTATGGATTTATTTATTGACTGTACAGATGTTATTTATAGCCAATAATCGGTCTCATACAAAAAGATAACCGCAGTATACACGGAAATGACGGGTACATGATGGGTACCAGATGGGTACATGATGGGTGCATGATGGGTACATGACGGGTGCATGACGGGTGCATGATGGGTGCATGATGGGTGCATGATGGGTACATGATGGGTGCATGATGGGTACATGACGGGTACATGATGGGTGCATGATGGGTGCATGATGGGTACATGACGGGTACATGATGGGTGCATGATGGGTACATGATGGGTGCATGATGGGTGCATGATGGGTGCATGATGGGTGCATGATGGGTGCATGATGGGTACATGATGGGTGCATGATGGGTGGCAGTAATTTTGGGCCGGATTCCATCCGAGTGTAAATGCAAGCGAAAAGCACCATGCAGGAGGTTTGGACACAGAGTGAATACACATGCTTCATTCATTACCGTGATCCCTCACTTTTCGCACTTCATGTGGACCGAGACCCAACGCGAACGCTGAATTTCCGGGAAACAGGAACAACCCCCTGACTGACGTATACGTACATGTATATGTGCATATAATATCAATAAATACATATTCAACACTATAAATGCTTA
>JAQNCB010000005.1:1800265-1817765 GCA_030068295.1 Euristhmus nudiceps | reverse complement strand
TCCCCAATAAAATATAAATGAATCATAACTTAGATGTACAAATGAACCATAAAAAAAAATCAAGTCTAAATAAATCATTTTTTTAAAAACAGTGAGAGCAGTGTTTCTTCTTCATCCCACTGCTTTGATGTTGATTAATTTCCGATAACACCATGACATGGCAAGTTGTTTTCATTTCTGAGCTACAAGTTAATGCATAAATATTCTATTGAACCCAAATCACAACGCACTGGATTTTTTTTTTCTGGAAAAAAAATGATGGCTAATTTGTGTTGTGATACTTTGATCATTGGTTTTAAATCCAGGTTCATCCAGTAAATAGAGTTGTTTAAACCGTCCCGTCCATGTTATGGTGCCGAAACATGATTACAGTGAGACAGAAACCATGCAGTCGTGAAAATCTCTGCTTTTAGTCCTGAACACAGAACAGACCGTGTTTCTCCTCCACCTTCTCCTACTGTGTCTCCTCTGTGTGCGCATCTCAGTCTGTCGTCTTTCTCCAGCTCCCGCAGCCCTCGCTGAGCGGGATTATCAAATATTTATCCATTCCTCAATTTTACAGGAGGATACAACCTTTTGAGCGGGTCCGCTCTGAGATACGACATTGATTAGATGCCAGCTCTTACCCCGGCAGAGACTTCATCCCTCCCACATGCCATGGAAACAATCCACAACGTGTCCATCTCCTGTACAGATTAAGCCCACCTAAGGTATTGGCAATAACAGCGGACAAGGGCAGAAACAGCAGCATTCGGCTACGGTAAAATAAAAGACAGACAATATTGAAGAAGACAATAACGGCCCGTGAGGAAAGGAGTGCGGTCGGAGGGAGTTCAAGCTGGCAGGAGGCTCATCTCAAACCTCTCGTACTTTTTGCAATGTGGACACTCCGTTTAAAATCCATTCATTTGCTGAACCGCTTAATCCTAAATAGGGCTGCAGGGAGGCTAGTGCCCATCTCAGCCGACTCTGGGCGATGGCGGGGTACACCCTGGGAGCGCTCGCCAGGCCATGGCAGGGCGAACACTAACACAACCATTCACACACAAACTCACACCTAAGGGAGGTCTGGAACAGCCAATCAGCCTACTGTGCATGTTTTTGGACTGTGGGAGTAAACCGGAGTACCCGGAGGAAACCCACACAAGCACGGGGAGAACATGCAAACTCCACACAGAAATGTCCAGGCTGGGAATCGAACCCAGAGCCTTCTTGCTGTGAGGCGAACGTGCTCACCGCTATACCATCGTTCCGCCGTTTAAAATCCAATTCTACTTAAAAAAAAAAGAAAGAAAGCAATTCACATTAAAGTTACATATTCAACCAAATCACTATTATTTATTTAAATTTTTTATTGATTAAAGTGTTTTTACTTTTTTTGGCACCGTGTAGCTTGGAATGTCGGCGCTGTCGCTTGCTAGCAGACTGGCCTCCCACGATACAATATGCTAAGTTAGGTTTATCTGTAGTCTACTGCATAAAAATGTGCAATCATTTGCTTCCATACCTAAATATTATGAGTTAAACATCTTTTTACTTTTTGTTAAATGCCCTACTAGGGTTGAGATTTCGGCTAAATATCACCTGATGATTCGTGAGACAACATGAGCTCAATTAATGTATGTAGCAAGCAGTTCTGCTGTGTTCCGCTGGCTAATGCTGCAAACAAATATTAAAAACAAGAGCACTTAGAGAGCGCAAACCTCTACCAAGCCCAGCAATCCACCATATCAAACAAAATGGTATCATCTCCAAAATGTAATGGAGTCTTCCTTGTCCAAAGCCCTGCCTCTTGTGGAAATTTAAAGAAAATCCGCACAGAAATTATGTGTGATCTTGCTTCAAAACATACAAACAAACCTACAAAATAACAAAAACTGATCAAAAGACAAAACCAACTGCTTCATGATCACAATAAATATTTATATTTAAAATGTTAGAATAAAAAAAAAAACACAATTAAATATTTTTTTCACAAATGTGTTTTTTTATTAACAAAAACTAACCCAATATATATATATATATATTTTATTCCAGTGTTTGATGAAGTCCTTTGTGCTCGTACTGTTAAATTGCAGTTCCAGTTACATCTTCGCACACAATCCGTTCGGCTTCAAGCGCACGTTTTCCCGCAGATCGTGATGTTGGGTTCATGATTCCGTGCAGGAACACGAGCATCTGCTTTTGATAGTATTCACAGTTAAAAAGAAAGAAAGAAAGAAAGACAGAAAGAGAGGAAGTTAATTTCATGTCCTTTGCACATGTGCACGGATCGAATGTATTTGGCGCCTTCGCTCGGCTGGAACGTGTGATTCAGCTTTATTTCCCGGCCGCTTTTCATTCGGAGTTTCTTCTGTCGACAGAGTCCAAACTTTGTCTCTCTCTCAGACACGAGTCTTCTTTAAAGAACAAAAGCTACTTATACAAATGTATTCTTGTAATTTTGTGCACTGAATGCACAAATGTTGCGACTATTACATATACGGCCTCATTAATACTGCATGACGCCTGGTAGGAGAGCGGAAATAACCCCCACACCAAAGAAAAAACAAAAGCACTGTGCAACATGGTTCCATGAGATTAATAATATTGCCGTGGTGTTTTCTGAATGTATTTGGCATAATAAGATTGTAGCGGAAGAAGTGCAGACTTAAGCACGGCGTGCTCTTTTCTTTTCTTCCTCTTCTCTTTCTTTTCTTCTTTCCGAAGCCCCCGCACGATGAATGATGCATCTGAACATGCACAAATGCAGTCTTTTCCACAATGCTATTTTTTCCCCCCATTACATGTTTTTTTAATGATCTACAGATGGATATTGAAATCTTTGTAATCTGATTCCACGATATTGGATGGGAAAAGTTTATTGATTTCATCCCAGGGACTTTAGAGAAGTGAAATTTGCTTGAGCCTCCTGTCGATGGCGTTTCATCAAATCAGCCTGAGCTGTTTAGCCCTTTAGCCCTGTTAGCAAAAGTAGAACGAACCACTTTAGAATGTGAGACGAGCCGTGTGTTCCTCCACCTTTTTGTTTTTTATGACAATCATTAAGACACAAAAAGAAAGGCTTTCCAAGAAGAAGACTTTTATTTTGGAGCAGCAGCACAATGTATGTAAATGAATAACACCTTGAGCCAATCAGGAAATTGAAAGATGCATGATGGTGATGCAATGCTGGAGCCGGTACTATGTTTATGTCTGCGGCAGAAGCATTTGCAGCTCCCTCGACCGTTTCTGGTGGCTTGTACTCCTCCCTCAGCTATTTCTGACTGTTCCCACTTGTCTCTCTGCTATTCCTGGCAGTTTCTTCTTCTGCCTCGGCTATTTCAGATGGTTTTATCTACTTTCTTAGTTATTTCCAGCGGTTTCTGCTTCTCCCTCAGCTATTTCTGCCGGTTTCTGCTTTTCCGGCAGTTTCCACCTTTCTGTCTGCTTTTCCAGCAGTTTCTCCTTTACCCTTTGCTATTTCTGCCGGTTTCTGCTTTTCCGGAAGTTTCCACTTTTCCGTCTGATTTTCCAGCAGTTTCTGCTTCTCACTCAGCTATTTCCGCCAGCTGCCGCTTTTCTCACAGCTATTTCCGGCCGTATCCAATGTGGTCTCAGCTTTTTCCAGTTGTTTCTGCTTCTTAGTTGGCGATTTCTTCTAGTTTCTGCTACTCTCCAGGCTATTTTTGGCAGTTTCTGCTGTCGTGGTTGTTTATAATGTTTTAGCTACCTCAAACCACATGATTCCTTCTTTTATTTTTTTTTTTGTGATGTTTTCTTTCATGCAAAACAGGTATATTTGTACAGAGGAAGCTCAGTAACCGTGTTATTACAGTACTACTTCCTGGTTTGGTTGAAGGCAAAAAAAAAAAAAAGACAGTTCACGCCAACAATATTTCTGCAAAAACTCAGGATAACTCGATGCCAAAACGGGGATAATCCATCTGAGGTGATGTATGAACAGCGTCAAACTATGTACTATCGGAAATAGCCGAGGGAGTCCCAAATGTAGGCCGCAAAACTACAGCCGAGTTGTGATCTAATTACTAATAGCTAATTTTCTGCTCCATCACAGACAGATATAAAATAAAAGAGCTTTAAAAAATGTTATAGAACTACAACAAAGAAAAAAATGATTATGTTAACAACTCACCATTAGCATGCCAGTTCCACTAGCATGCTAGTTAATGACACGTTACAGTACGTAGTTGCTAATTCTAGACAAAAAATGCTGAACCTTGCTACTCATTTCTCTTCCATGATATTATGCAGCGTATCTTTGATGTCTGTATTGGTCTGCCCTTATTTTTTTTTTTTTGTCTTTCCTTGGTGCAAATTGATGAATCCAGCGCACAGTAATCCCTCACATGGTTCCCCCACAATGCAATGCATTAAAATTGGCCAGCATGCATGCAGATTCTCCAGCTCCTGCACCGACGAACTCGGGATCTGCAGCTTCGGTCTCATTTTCTCCATCCATCCGTCTCTGTCTTGGACCATCCCTTACCTGTTCCTCTCTGGGGCCTCGCCTTGCTCCCGTGCTCAGAATAAACACAATATCCCTGAGAAACCCATTAGATCTTCCTCCGCTCTTGCTTTATTTAGATTTGTATTAACACGCTTTCTGTCGAGGAAACTGGGATAACCTGCTTTTTTTCCTCTCAACTCGCTTCTAATTCCTCCTTGCTGTGCTTTGAAGAGCCTTTTTCTCTTCCGAATAAATAGCACTAATGGACGAAATAAAGGGAGGCACTTTATTCCTCACGCTTGGAAAAAAAAAAGGGGGCGGACTTAAAGCGAGGCCGCAAAACTACAGCGGGGTTGTGATCTAATTACGCCCAGCAGCATGCATTCCAAAAGACAGGTAGCTCTTTTTTCATTAAGCGAGCAGAGACAGCAGATACATCATGTCGAGCGGATGCGAGGGAAAATGGCTGCCTAACGGGGCGGGGAGTAGGTTGAGAGGCGGAACCGGAGGGTGATGGATTGGCGAGTTTGGTGCCTCACGTGATACGTAAATAGGATCCTGCCTGGGAAAAAAAAGCACTGGGTACTCTGCAAATGCAGATGAGCAGAGATCCAGGCACTGGATATTTTCCTCCGCTGTGAGTTACTGTTAGAGAAGATTAAAATGTCACCGATACATATTTCTGCAAAACAAAAAATATTCATAAGGGTCACCTCCTTTCTGTGGTCTATGGTCACTCAATGCTTTTGATCACAGCAGGTATAAGTACGGACACTGAGGACTAAACAACGGAATGAAACAGGAATTTAGTGCGATATCATTACCGACATCACAGATACTTTATTCACGACGGATAACAACGTCTTTATTTTGTCTGTACAAGTGAAATTTAATTTGTACGGACTAAACCTGCAAGACCGATTAGCCGTGAATGTTACTTAGAAGTAACGATTAAAACACAATCAACGGGAGGTTGAAGACGACCATTAAACATGATTGCTGAGGTACGTGCTGAGACGGCGCGATCATCCAGAGCATAGGTAGAACTATCATTAAAGTATTATCAGCGTATCAGTAGTCCAGGAAGACAGGAGATTGGATGCCCAGATGGTGTGCAATGAGAAAGGCCAACAATTACCCACTCTAGCACCATATACTTAAATAGTGTGGTAAGGGCTTGTCATGCACTTTGAAATGCCTGTAAGGTATGTGCTGGGATGGAACTAGAGCTATCATTGTTATATCGACAGAATAGCCACAGTACGGAAAACTATATTTTAATGCCTCAATGGTGTGCAGTTACAAGAAACGAGGGCCAAGCACAAATCCTTGAGGCATGCCAGCAATTACTTGCTGTCGGGAAATACACTTAAATAATAAGGTAGGTGGATTTCATCCAGGTTGAAATGTCTGTGAGTTGTACTGTAATCTGTGCTGAGACATGGGTCGAGCTGTATCTTCTCGTTGGCACACTGGTTATACATACAGCTCTGAGATTGGCTTCCCAGTAACAATTCTGATTGTATGCCAGGAATTGTCCAATATGGGACCATACAGACTGATAGGACCTGAACCATCTGGGTAGAGTTCTTTTCATGCCAAGATTGCAGAGACTGCCCTGAAGATTCTCTTACTATTGAGCCAGGTGTCTAAATACACCTATCACATTGGAGTGGCTTCTCTTGAAGCTGGTAGAGCTGCAAACCAACACGTTAGTCTGTCTATAATACAGGTTTCCAACTTGGTCCCTGGATGAGTCCTTGTCTTGCTCGAAGGACAGGACTGATTACGAAAACTTGTGGCCCATCATCACGAAATTCCAAGCCAACACTTACCCAATCGTCATGAAATTCCAGACCAGCCCTTTCCTCATTATGATGAAATTCCATACCAACCTTTTTCCCATCATGGAATTTCATAGCAACGCATTTCCCATCATCATAAAATTCGATGAGAACCTTTTCCCCCAGCATCACAAAATTCCATACCAACAGTCTCCTTTCCCATCATTACAAAATTTCATCCCAGTCCTTTCTCAATCATCACTAAACTCCAGACCAAGCCTTTTCCCATCACCAATCACACCTGAAACAGATCACATCTTTGTTCAGTTGAACCAGTTTTTAGAAGGACCCTGAATAAGGCACAGAAGCATTATAAACTTCAGTACACTGACCCAACTCTCAGGTCAAAGCAACCGTCAGTGTTGCTAGCACACCCCGGGAAACCTAAGAAAGGGGTATCAATCAGTTCATTTTAATTGGGTGTGATGGAGAAAGGAAAAACACCACACAGGCCAGGGGCTTCTCTACGACCATGACAAGGAACCTGGACTCCAGATAAATGAAGAAACCTAATTAAAAGGAAATCATTCAAGCATCCAACTCAAGGAAAGCACCTTAGTCTCTAATTGTTTACTTTAGTCTGAGCATCTTGAGGAATGCTGTAACCCAAGCCTTTACCTTGAATTGATTATGACTTGGGTCCAGGGGTCAGAAAGTGGGTTGGCTGGTAAGGAGAAGCTCCAAAAAGTAGCGCGAGAAACCAAGGTTGTGTCGAGTGTAGGAGGACTGGAAAAGTCCTCAGGAGACAAGGATGTGGGTGGCGGAGAGTGGAGGAGGGTGCTGAAAACGGAGAACTGTAGAGCCGTAGAAGTGTGCTGTTTGTTGCTGGTCTTGTCTTGGTGTTACGTTACGTGTTGTAACATAAGTGCGTCTGTTAATCACGAGAGCCTGGATCATTTGCACCCTTCCGATGTTGTGGTTTGCATGGGGTCACGAGGTTTATACAGCAGAGTGAGAGAGGACGGTCAGTCAAGTCGTTAATGTTAATGCAGAAGGTGCGACAGTCGGTTGTAGGTGTTGTAATGATGTATTTATTTTAAGACTGTTCCATCCAACCACTGAATCTAGTTGAGAGATAGAGAGAGAGAGAGAGAGAGAGAGAGAGAGACTTGTTGTCTCAGAGGAAGTGAAGGTGGAGGAGGTGTGCAGGAACTTTGAGGATCTCTGGAGGAAGCGTGGAGAGAAAGATGTCATCGGAAGGCCTTCGGTTGACGCCACTGGCGGAGAGGCGGTGTGGGAGTGATTGATCAAGGTGTCATTCCTCTTTCCATTTAACATTAAAGCCATTTACATATTTGAACGGAGCAGTTCTCCTGGCCATTAAAAATTAATCACAAGAAAGCCGTGCCGGAATATTGATCGTTCGTCCTCCGGTCTTCGGAAGGGAATGCGCTGTCTCCGCAGTCACCTCTCAAAAATATTTCGCCTACATTCTTCATGCCAGCGTTGACATTCCTCTGCAGGAGGAGGTTCCTGGGCTGCTCTTCTCACTGATGGAGACGAGCAGTACTGCAGATGTATACATAGCGCAAATTGGCAGGGCTTCAGCCATATATGATAAAGCCTCTGCCAACTTCTTTCCATAATACGCTTCTTACCCTAAGATCTAAATGCGTGGCGAGTTTACTGTCAACTTCTGGTCAGTTCGAACCAATCATTTCTTCATTTGCTGAACTGCTTAATCCTACTGAAGTCACAGAGAGGTTGGAGCCTATCTCAACCAACTCTGGCTTGAAGGCACGGATCATCCTGAACAGGTTGCCAGTTCATAACAGGACCAACACACACACAACTATTCGCACTCATACCTAGGGGCATTTTGAAAAAGCCAATTGGCTTAAAGTTTTTGGCCTGTCAGAGGAAACCCACACTAGCGCCAGGACAACATGCAATCTCCACACAGAAACACCCTTGCCAAGCCTGCGCACAAACCCAGGACCTTCTTGCTGTGAGTGGACATGCCAACCCCGATGCCTCTGTGGCACCTCGAACCAGTCAGAATGATCCATCTTCCTGGATTCCGCCTGCCTCCGAGTCGTGCTTTCTGCTTATCTCCATGCTTCCGCCGCATTCTGTGTCAGTAACAGCTCCATCCTTGCCCTCCTCCCCTCCAAGCCCGTGTTTATGCAGAGATCTCAATATAGTTCTCACGCTAACCTTTACTCCGCTCGGCGCTAGCGACCTTGCGAACCCCCCTCACAATGATCGCAGGCCTCTCCTTGACTTCTCCCAGAAGTCTTCCTCTGGTTCTTGCTGAGAGTTTTGTGGTATGACCTTTCCTAGGCATTGTCACGATGGTTTGATATCGCTTCCACTTCCTGATAATTGAACCAACAGCATCCGCTGGGACTTCCAAACACTAAGCATTGTTTTGTTTTGCGCTCTTTTCCGAATTTGTGTCTCTTTTTTCTTTCTTTCTTTTATGTCTCCGCAGTGCTCCTTATTCTAAATTTCCCCAGCTGTCTTTCAGATTCACAAGGCGAATAATGAGCTCTTAACTGTGTGAGGTTTATCCACTGTAATGATTCACTGTACTTGAAAAAAAAAAAAAACCTCAGGACTCGATTTTACTGTGGAGCAGATTGGGAGGTTTGGATTCGAAGAAATTGGATTCTGTCAGTAAATCAGGTACATAAAGTTCAGTAAAGTTTCCTTCCATGTCTCGAAACTTTATTTGATTTTAATTACAATGCCAGTTGTAAATAATTTATCTTGTAATGTTTGCCAAGGGCAGAGTGGAGGGAAGAATGCGTGGTGAGAATCTAGGACAGAAATTACGCGCACTGTTACTCACGCCTCGACTTGTACGTTTCTATATGATCGGCGCATTCATCGGACCTTTCATACACGACAAAGTGTGGGGAGGAGTCTCCGGTATCAGCTGTTACTTTCAAGTCTAACTGTGCCTCGGTTATGATTTACATTTTGATATTATATCCTCTTAATATTAATCGTAAAGATGGTTGCATGCAGACAAAGAACCACCCATGCTCGGTTTTAGACCCTGCCCCAGTCCGCGACTTCTCCTTGGAGTGTACGTTACCTCGCCAGACCTCAGAAGGAAACAGCAAAGCAACACGCACGCAACATATTATTAACATGTTATTCT
Source organism: Euristhmus nudiceps (assembly GCA_030068295.1). Lineage (NCBI taxonomy): Eukaryota > Metazoa > Chordata > Actinopteri > Siluriformes > Plotosidae > Euristhmus > Euristhmus nudiceps. The sequence continues at coordinate 1,808,362 of JAQNCB010000005.1, read as the reverse complement.
TACAACTTTCAGACGTACATTGAGATGTACATTGGGGCAATGCAACGGGATTGGTCAATTCAAAGGAAGTACTACATGCAGGTCACATGGGATACGCCAAGAAGAGTGGGTTCATCGGTAGAGGCGTGGCTGGGTAGAACATGTTCATCTTCACAGGTGCAAGGTGTTTTTAATTCCAACACCTGAGCCTTCTTTGACAAAACAACAAAACAAACAAAAAAAAGGCCGGAAAAACAGAAAATAAATAAAAAGGAACAAATACTGTGCACTCAGTGTTACGTAACAATCTTCAGGTAAACAAACAAACAAACAAACAAATAAATAAATAACATCTGTTCAACTTGTTTGATTAAAAAAATACAAACTGCGCATTAAATATTCACAAAAGTATTCACCTTCAGAGATTTCAGGTTCGAATCCGGGTTAATGCGCACAGCCGTCCAAAGAAGGGAGTCCACGGGAGCTGATTGGCTGAGCTCTCACGGGAGGGAGGAACGACATACGCTCGCTTCCCTGTCACTCACAGCAATCGGGAGTCAATCACGGGCGTCTGTGAGCTCATTCGTACGAGGGGGCGGGTATCGCTTTCCCTCCGAGCGTGTTAGACCGCGACCAGATACGCATTGTGTAGCAGTTCGACAAGACGCGGGAGGCTAGCATCGCATGTCACGGAGGGGGTGTGTACATGCTTTTCGCCCCTCCCTGGTCGGTGGTGGTTGTGTGCCAGGGAAGGCAAAACCTGATGGGTGGGAACTGGATACGAATAAATTAGAGACAAAATGAGGGAAAAAAACAGCATGCGTCTGTATAGCAAGTTGTATTTTCTAATGAAGACACTTCAATATAATTTATTTCACTTTCTGTATTTTTTTCTGTCATTTTGTCCTGAATTCCAGCGCTGCACGTCTCCCTCATATTTGCTGAAATCTGATTTTCCTTATGAGTTCTACACAACAAACAAGCGCATTTTCCAACGGCTCAGTATTCAAACGATCTCACGCTGATGTCACGTCTGAGCCTGCGGATCTGAAGAGGAGCGAAACCCGCTTCCGGCACTTTCTCTACCCCCCAACCCCCCACCCCTTTTGCCTGCAGTCTAAACCCAACGTTATTGCGTCTGTATCGCTTTAATTCTGTGTACTCCGAGGCAACAAACGAGGATATGAGGGTAGATGAGTCATTCGTCATTTTCCGACTAAATATTATGACAAGTTGATTGTGAGGTTGCGTCGAGCGAGGCATAGACCGCATGTCACAACCCACTGATTCCAGCCATTAACGGTGTAGAAGCTGGGGGCTGAATGGTGCGTGTGCTACACGCTTATATAACAGCTTTCCTCCGAGCCTTCATGCTGTCTTAAACTGACAAAGCCTATAGCGGATGCACAGTTAAGTGCCGGCCTGCGCGAGCGCATTGTTTCTTATAATGAGGTCTCAAGCCTCCACTTCACACGCCGCATTCGTTTTCTCCTCGGCTCCGGCTTTCAATCCCGTCGCCACACTTTCTGCAATATTCATTAAAATAAACATTTTTTACAAGCCTTTGACCTCTTCAGAAAAAAAGAAGGATGGGAAATTGGTAACAAATAATGACCAAACCGGTAAAGTTTCTACGGTCTTACAGAAAAAGCTCGAGTGGAAGACCAACTCGTGATGTGGTCCAGTTGGTCAACAGCTGGAGCCAGAACATCTGGTCAAGACAGAATTGGTCAGATTCCCAGAATTACAGCTTAAAAAATGTTTGGCTTGTGATAGCGCCACCATGTGTCAACTCTGAGTAATTCTTCTGATCTTGAGCATGGAAGCAATACATTTGGTCACTGTAGCTTTTCCAGATTTCACTGTCTACACCTTTAGAACAGAAGAAAAAAAATTACAATGAGAATAAAAACCATCACTGTTCAGGGTGTACCCTGCCCTCAGCCGGAGTCGGCTGAGATGGGCGCCAGCCTCTCCGCAACACTAATTGGGATTAAGCGGTTCAGAAAATGAATGAATGAATAATCATAGACGGCAAATGGAGGGGGGGGGGGCGTGTGGGTGTGGTTTCCTCTGGGGACTCATGTTTCCTCCCACAGCACAAAAACATGCACAGTAGGCTAATCAGCCGTTCCAAATCTCCTTCAGGTGTGTGTGTGTGTGTGTGTGTGTGTGTGTGAATGGTTATGTGAGCGTCAGCCCTGCGACGGCCTGGCGAGCTGTCCAGGGTGTACCCCGCCTTCGCTCAGAGTCAGCTGAGATGGGCACCGGCCTCCCCGCGACCCTAATCACAGTTAAGCAGCAGAAAGAATTAATGGTTGAATGAACAAAAATCTTCCAGCTGTTTTCTTTGCTTGGACTCCAAATCGATTTATAGAAACGGCTCATTCACAGAGCAGGCAGGTTTTATTAAATGTCCCTTTGTTGATCTGAGGAGGAAACATTTATTAAACATTCATTATGCAAGGAGTCCCCAGCAGTGACACTGTTCATCTGAGTCAGGATTTATTTATTTTATTTATTTTTTAACTGAGTCGTGCACCTTTAATATTATATGGGTTCGAGTAAAAGGGAGACTTTTATACTGGGGACTTTTATATCATTTAAGCAGAAATTTAAAAAAAGCAACAATGGTGTCTCCATGTCTCTGGCAATAAAAAAAAACAAATAAATAAATAAATAAATAATATATTTTTTTAAAGTCTCCAGGTCTCTGGCAATAAATAAATAAATAAATAAATAGACTAAATTAAATTAAATAAACAAACTTTCCATACCACAAATTTTCCAGACGATACTTTTTCTCTCATCCCACATAATAAACTTGTGCCGAGGATTAAAACATTATTATTTCTATTTTTTTTATCATGTTCCTTTGTTCTGCAGGTTATTTGTACTTGTTTAAAAGAAATTAAAAATAAAAAAGTCAGAGGTATTGCACCTGTAATATTATGCGAATCTGTGGCTTGATGTTGTTGTTGTACTTGTTTTATTATTATTATTATTATTATTATTATTATTATTATTATTATTATTATTATTATTATTATTATTACAACAGACAAAGTAAAGACATTTCATAGCTTCCATTTTTTTTTCAAAAGGGGAAAAAAAGAAAAAAGGTTCTTCGTAACAGGAACGTTTGTTTGTTTTGTCTTTCCTGTTTTTTCAACCTCCGTAAAAATATCCTGAGACTTCTTATTTTCTTTTCTTTCTTCCTTCCTTTTCTTTTGAGTCGCACTTTAAAAAAAAAAAGGTGCAGTTTGTCTGGCTCTGAGCTCGCCTCGATTACCCAAGCAAAGCATTCCTTTATGAGACCATTAAATGAGCACATGCAATCCAAAATACTCATTAGAACTTAACCTTCTAAGTCCTGAAGTAGCGGTTTTATTATCCGGCCTGGAGAAACGGTCCCAGTCAGCAGTCCATCGCTCGCCCCCATCCATTCTCTTCTTTTTTTTTTATGAGCCAGTACAATCAATAAAGAATGGTGTGGGAGAGCTTCATCCCGTTCCGAACATAATTTGTGTCAGAAATGTCTACTGTTCTGCAATGGCGTATTGACTTATTAAATAAAAGACGGGAAGGGAGGTTCGGAGTGGGAGTGCTGTGCTGGGTTTTTTATTTTTTTATTTTTTTCTTGTACGGGATATTAAGTTTTGGTATTACGGTATTACGGTCGGAGCGCGAGCCGTAACGCGGAGGCAATTTTCCGACTTCTAATTAGAAGCGCATGCAAATGAAGTCGGTTCGGCGTTTCGGGGGTTCTTGTGAAATTTATGGGAGGAAACATTACGGGACGCGGGAGCGCCGAGCCGGCGTTGGAGATGACGATGGATGTGGCGTGGCTGATTTTTATGGTGATGCTCTTTCGAGGCAGCGGAGCAAGAAAGTCAGAAAGGTTTGTCCGGGTTAACGTGGAGAGAGCCTGTGAGCAGCATGATCGGCCGAGAAGAGACAGGTTGTCAAGCGTGGAGAGGTTTGACCTTTGACCCGAGACTGCAGAGCATGTAGATCAGCAGTCGAACCCTAACCGTGAGCTGTGAATGCTCGTGAACATATCCATGAATTATTTAATATTTGGGAGCCTGTGGATGGATGGGCTTGTTGTCTCTTGGTTGGTACAGAACACTGGTGTGTTCTTAGCCTTGGGGCGGTTCCTTAGGTAGGTGAGAACACAACCAGTACAGGTTGGACTTGGTCCTGTTCGTCTCAGAATCGACTCAGGTATCACAAGTGTTAAAGAAAGAACTAGAAGGAAGAAGAAGAAGAAGAAGAAGAAGAAGTGGAATCAGTGTTTGTTGACTAACAGTTTAATCCATTCATCTGCTGAACTGATTCATCCGACCGTGGTTGCACCCTGAACAGCTTGCCAGTCCATCACAGGACCAACAGACACGGCCCCTAGGGGCAGTTTGGAACAGACGATTCGCCTATGGTGCATGTTTTTTGGACTGTAGGAGGAAACTGGAGTACCTGAAGGAAACCCACACAAGCACAGGAAAAATGTGCAAACAGAAGCCAAGATTGGGACTCGAACCCATCACCTTTGTGCTGTGAGGTGGACGTGTGAACCCCTGTGCCACCGTGCCGCCCAGCTGAAAGTTTCAAGAATCCAGAGATTCATATTTATTATTTGGTACAAGAACAAGCAAAGGTGTGAATGTATGAATTTGAAAGTGCACGAGGGTCACCTGTCCGCCAGAGTAAGTTCTAATACACACTCTGGAATAGGAAGGTGGGGCATTCAGCCAAACACAGATATCAGAAGACGACAAAAAAGAGCCCCGCAGTGCAGCGAACTGGGTTACCAAAGGCCGGCCGTGTGTCTCACTGTCTGTGGTGAGAGGGACGGAAAAGAACCATCGCTGACTTTCGTAAAGAGGAGCTGCATAGCCGTTAGCGTGTTTCTGCCCTGCGATGGCCTGGCCAGCTGTCCAGGGTGTACTCTGCCCTCACCCACAGTTGACTAAGATGGACACCAGCCTCCCCTTCAACCCCAATTGGGTATAAGCAGTTCAGAAAATGAATGAAGGAACAAACAAAATGACGCTTTCCCACCTGATTCCGACTCGGCAAACGGATTTATCCATGTGAAAGTGCACGAAAAGAAAAACACCAGAATGCCGTTCTTCCACCAGAACATGGTGCTGAGCCGCAGAAACAACCCGACCACCCTCCGCATCAGCGCTCGCTTCTCTGCTCATTTGTTTTTCCCGGTGATGATAACATTCTTCACTCCTCAACCATTTCTCAACGCATACTGTCATGGGGCTGGTGGAACAGCTGGACTGCTCGTGGCCTGCGGCGTGTTAGGGCTTGCGTGGGATGCCACAGCGTTGCCGCGGTTGTCCGAAAGCTCCCGCGTGCCCTCTGTAGGTTGGAATGGGATGCCGAGCCGAGCAGGCGAGGACGTGGGGAGATTAAAGAGGTCTCGCTGCAGCTTTGGCAGATTTGCTGAAGTGAGAGGCTGAAGTGAGTCGAGGCCATTGTTCTGCCCTTAGCCGAGCTCGATCACCCTGGGGATGGACGCTCCACAACCGCAACCTCTCCACCAGCGGTCTGCTGCCTCGCTGCCTTCCAGTCAGCAAGACAAGAGTGTTTGTGCAGGAAGAGTGTCGACCATCATGTGTGGTTCGACAAAACAAATATAGAGAGAGGTCCGTGAGGGATACATGCCGCTCCTTGATTTTTTTTTTTGGGATGTCTATTTGTCTTGTAGCTCCCCAGCTGTGCTTTTATGATTACTACAAGCACTGACACTGGAGACTCCTTCCCGAAAATAATTCTGAAAATAATTCTCCTGTGATAAATCATCGTTAAAAATAAATAAATCCATAAATCGTCCCCAGTCAACCGCTTGTAACTGGGCTGTCGCCATGGAAACTGTCACTTTAGATGATTAGAAGCAGCTCAGTAATTTCCACCTGGGATTTTTTTTTTTTCATAAAGATGATTATAGAGAATTATTCAGCACCTTCTGGCCAATCAGAGTCCAGAACTGAACAGCGCTGTGTTCGAAAGGTTCTTGTGAAAATCTTGCAAAATCTTTTCTCAAAATTATTTCTTCCTCTTCTTGCTCTTCTTTTTTATTATCATGACACTTGTCTGTGATTGGCTGGGGGCTGATTATCATTCGGTAATATTCTGCGCTCTCAATAGAAAAGGCCGGAGGTACACAAACTGCTATAATAGCTCAAAAAATGTCAGTTTGTCAAATTGTTCGGTTTGAAAAATCTGTCATCTCCGGCCGGTGTAACCCTGCAAAAGTCTGACCAATCACTGCTGCACGGTCCACTGGGAAACATCCAATCAAATGCCCCTGTGCTTCCCTGCTCGTACGTGACCCGATGCACGAACCAGCAGTCAGCGTGGAGCTGATGTGTGTAGAGGTGGGGCGTGGATTTGGACGGACCTCAACAGGCAACTGAGGGTTTAGCCAGAACCCTGAAGAGATGCTAATATTTGCTAGCATTCCAGATTACCAACCCTGACTTTAAGGGTTCTGTGGATGGTCCGAAGCTTCTTAAATAGACACATCGCGCCGACCAACGAGCGTGTCGTGGCTCCTGGTGTGAATGTTTCTCCTCAAGGGTGGATAAATTCCTGCGCGGTCTCAACTGCGAGACAAAAGTTTTGTAAAATGGTGCATGCGGTCTGGGAGAACCGAGCGATGCTGAGTCCTGCGTGAAAGCTTCCGATCTTCGGATCATCCCACGGAGGAATCTCAGTCAATTTCACAAGGGACGTCTTTGTTTCTTTTTTTTTCCCAAGTCACTGCTCGACCGAGTTCGGTTTCGCATCCCGCTGAAACATGGCGCAAAACGATAACGGCCACCGGTGTGATATTTCTGTTTGCTCGACATAAGACCCTTCCCGCTGAGAACGTTTTTAATGCAAACCCAGCTGCATGCAAACGAGCCGGCGCTCATTCTTCTCCTCGCCGAGGTACCGGATCAGTTCTATTATCTATTCATATGGACTCCCAGGGCTTTGAAGGGCACTTAATTAGTCTCCTCAGCGGTGACTGGATATTTGACCTTTAAAACTAAATTGAGTCTTTTACAATGGTTCCTTTTAGCTGTGCTTTCTAACATTAGCGCACGCCTGTGTGTGTGTGTGTGTGTGTGTGTGTGTGTGTGTGTGTGTGTGTGTGTGTGTGTGTGTGTGTTTCTGGGGAAGGTGAAGCTTTTCTTCATTTTTCTTCTCGAGCATGACGATCAGCTTTAGCGGCTCCATCGGAGTCTCGCTGAAAAGGTTCCTTTCTCGCGGAAGTCAATGACACTCGAACTTAACGTGTGTCTGAGTGTACCTTTTCATGCATATGTGTGTATATGTGTGTGTGTGTGTGTGTGTTGGAGCATCTAGTTTCAAAATGATGCCGCTTCGTAGTGTTTGATCTGTAAGGCACAGAAAGATTTTTTTCTTTAAAAATGCATCCATTCATTCATTTTTGAAGCCGTTTAATCCTAATTAGGGTCACGGGGGAGGCTGGACACCATCTCAGCCGACTCTGGGCAAAGGCAGGGTACATCCTGGATAGCTCGGCAGGCCATCACAGAATAAAAATGCAATAATAATAATACAGACATCCCTCGCTATATCACGCTTCAGATTCTGCGGCGTCAGTGCATCGCGGATTTTTTTTAAATCTTCATTGAAAAATAAAAAAATAAGGGAAAATAGGGAAAAAGTTCAGGAAAATGCCGCGAGGGGTCACTACTCGCTATTCGGATCCCAGCCTCTTCTTCTTGTCCTGCTGTTACACGAATGCTGAGAAATTTGTCTCGACCAATCAGCTTGTGAGATTTCAGAGCCGAGTCCCAAACCTGAGTCAGTAGTGAACTTGTGGCATCTCCATTAACTTTTTCACTTTTAAACAGAAAAAGGCTGCAAGTTCACTACTGACTCCGGTTTGGGACTCGACTCTGAAATCTCACAAGCTGATTGGCCGAGACGAATTTCTCAGCATTCGTGTAACAGGAGAGGTGGAAGTGAGTCGAGTCGAAATAAAATGACGTTAAAAGTTCTAAAAACACATTTCTTACACTTTATTTACATCTATGTACAATTACACGTATGTAATTTATATTATTTATATTTTATTTCCATCTTATG
>JAQNCB010000005.1:1722134-1733588 GCA_030068295.1 Euristhmus nudiceps | reverse complement strand
CACTCCCCCCTCTCTCTCACTCTCTCTCTCTCTCACTCTCTTTCTCTCTCTCCTACTCTCTCTCTTCACCCCCTCTCTCTCTCTTGCTCTCTCTCTCTTTCTCTCTCTCTCTCTCCCCCTCACACACACACACTCTCTCTCTCTCTCTCACTCTCTCTCACTCTCTCTCTCTCTCTCTATCTCTATCTATCTCTCCCCCATGTTTATTTTTGCATATTCCTAAATTACATTATCTATATTACGCATAAATCACCTTCCACTGCTCTGTTGTCCCCCGAAGGTACAGATTAAAGGTGCAGTCTGTAATTTTCGGACTTGTTTCCAGACCCGTAATGATGTTTATTTTTGCATATATTCCATCCACAGTGAGTGGATCAGGATGAGACATTGGTTTATTTGCATCAGAAAACTTTCTCATTACGATGCAGAAATCACATTACGAGTCCTGCTCAGCCTCATATTAAAGGTGCAGTGTGTAATTTTCTTACAAGTTTTCCTCGACCAGTAATAATAATCCAGTTTTAAACATCCTGAAGAAAATACTGGTTCGCAATATTCACATGCAATAAATCTGACGAGTTTCATCATCTCAGGATTCCGCATCATGTTCCTTGTTATAGCCGGGAATGTAGCTCCGCCCCCTTCTCCCCACGCCAAAGGCATGACAAAACAGTACAGTTGAAGGTTTTATAGTTTTTTGTTTTGTTTTTGTTTGTTTTTTTGTGATATTTTTAATGCAGTCCACTTCGCAAGAACTTACCGCATTGTTTGTGATCTCTGTCCGTACACCATGTTATACTCGATATTATTTATTTATATGATAGATTTTAGGTTTACCTAACCAGGAACACCACTGATGTCTCGCTACAACTTTATGAAATTTGTAGTTAATTAAATACGGTTTTGTATGGTTTTGTTCCGAAGTGTGACGGCACCTGATTGGCTCTTTTTTTCGGGATAATTAACAGTTATGTGGAATTTTGCTGGAAGCCGAAGACGCATAATTGTTTTAGTACGTACTACACGGGAACATAAGCACAAGAACACACACCATAATGAGATTTTAATGGTTTATTTCTTACTTTTTTAATCATTTTTGCTCCAAAAGCAGACACAGGCAGGTGTAGAGCCGTGTCACAGTGTCTTGGAAAAAATCTATATTTTTGTTCCATATTTTACCCAATGATGGCACTCATCGGTTAAAGGGTTCCACCCACTCACTCAAAGTTCAATACACTCGACACAGAAGCACAAGATAAACAATGAAAACAAGATTTTTATCATTTATTTTTTCATTTAAAGTATGCTCATGATCCCATGTCCACCATTTTGATTCAGGCATTATCCACTCAGAATAATGCTTTTCAATCCAAAATCGTGAACCAATCAGATCACACGATGTGCTGTATGTGCTGTAAGATGTTATCCACCCTTCAAATTCAACATTATACTTGAAGCAATGGAAAATCTAAACCCTAAAATCCCAGTTTAGTTTCTATTTTATGTTCCCGTGTAGTAGATACGAACAATGGCGTCGCTGTATAGATGTTGCGCGTTGGAGGCTCCTGAGCGGTATCCGCCTCGCCTTCGCAGCATAATCATCTCTTCGGTCCAAGCTCGCGTCTGAAAGTGATTTAAAAGCATCTTTATTTTGCTATATATTGAATTTACAGACTGTGTTTGCTGTGATCAGATTTTCATGTCAGTAAATAAGCGCAGTGTGAGTCAGTTCCTCGCAGGTTTCTTTTCCCGTGAACCTTCATGTTTGCATCACGCACACAGATAATTGCACCACAAATCGCAAATCGATCCTATTTATAGAAAATTACAACGGCGTGATATTATAGCACATACATGTGACTGCGGTGCGGACGGCTTTAGCGCGGTTGGCGCTGTCATTATAATGGTCAATTTAAACACCACGCATGCGAGAGGCGTTGCTCTTTGGTTTATTTTCTTTTCTTTTTAATGGGCTTCGAATGAAGACACAGTGGAGGTGATGTAAACCCCAGCAACTCAATTTTTAATAGACCTCCAAAGCAGCCGTCACTCTCAGGAAGTATCTGAAGAGGTATTGTGGAATCCGGTGCTGGAGAGACTGAATGCGTCTCTCTCTCTCTCTCTCTCTCTCTCTCTCTCTTTCTCTCGCTCTCTCGCTCTCTCTCTCTCTCTCCCTCACGCTCTCTCTCTCTTACTCTCTCTCTCTTGCTCTCTCACTACTCTCTCTATCGCTCTCTCACTACTCTCTCTCTCACTCTCTCACTACTCTCTCTTTCGCTCTCTCTCGCTCTCTCCCTCGCGCTCTCACTCTCGCTCTCTCTCTCTCTCCCCCCCCCTCGCGCTCTCTCTCTCGCTCTCTCACTACTCTCGCTCTCTCACTACTCTCTCTTTCACTCTCTCTCGCTCTCTCACTACTCTCTCTCTCACTCTCTCACTACTGTCTCTCGCTCTCTCATTACTCTCTCTCTCTCTCTCGCTCTCTCACTACTCTCTCTCTCACTCTCTCACTACTCTCTCTTGCTCTCTCATTACTCTCTCTCTCTCTCTATCTCTCTCTCTCTCTCTCTCCCTCGCTTTCTCACTACTCTCTCTTGCTCTCTCATTACTCTCTCTCTCTCTCTCTCCCTCGCTTTCTCACTACTCTCTCACTACTCTCTCTTGCTCTCTCATTACTCTCTCTCTCTCTCTCTCTCTCTCTCTCCCTCGCTTTCTCACTACTCTCAAAACCCAAAGCTGCGTCCTTGGATAAAATAAAGGCTCAGATATATATTTTTTTCCATTAATTTCGATTGCGCTGACAATTGTATTAGCTTCAATAGATTATTGTTTCTATAGTAACAGGTCAGTCAGAGAGACTCGTACAGCGGAATAAAACAAACGATTCACTTCATTGGACTAAAAAACTCCCAAGACCATCTTTGAAATGTTTCGGGGAAAGTGCAAAGTCATTTCGTTTTGATGTTGGGAATCTCCGGATCAGCGCTGCACCGTGAACGGGAGATAAAGATGAGTGGAAGCCTTGTGGGGAGTCGGTGGTGCCACTGCCATGCTGTGCTTAGCATGGACACCTCATAGCGAGAAGGTCATGGGTTCGAGTCCCGGATTTCTGTGCTGAGAATTTGCATGTACTCCTCATGATTGTCGGTTTCATCTGGGTTTGTCGGTTTTCTCTCACAGTCCAAATGCATGTACTTGAGGCTAGTCGGCTGTTCCAGATTGCCCCTAAGTGTGAGTGTGAATGGTTATGTGTGTTTTGCCCTGTGATGGACTGGTGAGCGGCACAGTGTGTACCCTACCTTCGCCTAGTGTCGGCTGAAATAGGCTCATGACCCTAGTAGGATTTAGCAGCTCGGCAAATGAATGAATGAGTGAACGAGTTCTTATTAGTTGGGTTTAGTGTTTTTCATGTCTTCTTACCTTTGAGAAAGAAAAGGACGATACTGAAGAGGGATAACTGTGTATTGATGCCTTTTCATCAGTGATTAGTTGGTACATGGACAAAAATATACCTTTAAATAGATTAAAAGTACACATGCAGGCTTCTGAGTGGCGCATCAACAAGGGGCGTGACTATGAACTCAGAGATCATGTGATCGACTCTGGGTTAATGCACAGCCGTCCATGCTGAGAGCCCATGGGAGCTAACTGGCGAGCTCTCATGGGAGGGAGGGATGGCATTCGCTCACTTCCCTGTCACTCACAGCGATCGCCAGCCAATCACAGGCATCTGTGAGATCATTCGTACGGATAGCGCTTTACCTCCGAGTGTGTTTGACCCACCCCCAAATAGGCATGGCGCTGCAGTTCGAAAAAGAAGCGGGTGGCTAGCATCTCATGTCACAGAGGGGGCGTGTGCATGCTTTCGTCTCTCCATGGTGGGTGGTGGTTGTGTGACAGGGAAGGCAACACCTGATGGGTAGGAATTTGATACGAATAAATTAGGGAGAAAAATGGAGGGAAACAAAAAAAATTCGGGTCACGGGGAGGATGGCGCCCATCTCAGCCGACTCTGGGACAGCTTGCCAAGCCATCTCAGGGCCAACACTCACACGACCATTGACTCTCGCACTCACACCTCGGGGCGATTTGGAACAGCCAATTAGCGTACTATGCATGTTTTGCACTGTGGAAGGAAACAGGAGTACCCGGAGGAAGCCCGTCACACAGAAACGCCAAACCCAGGAATCGAACCCGAGACCTTCTTGCTGTGAAGCGGACGTGCTGATCACTGCGCCACCGCGCCACTGAGCGAATCAATCTTTATTAAATAAAAGAATCGCTTTATTAACCAGAGAAACATTGACTGTTGCGCTTCTTACTTCTTGTTGTTTTCAAGCAAACCGCTTCCCATATTTTTTATTTCCTGTTGCTCACGATGTTGCCCATCATCCTGATTTAGTTTCTGCATTAACCGACCACCAGGGCTCGTAATGGGGAAAAAAAAGCCATGCTAACACGAGCAACGGCTCAGGGAGCTCAGTGCAATCCACCTCCATGAGACTTCATCAATCTTCCCCACATGTTCGGGCACCTGGTGTGCCGCTGTCACTTTCCTGACGCGGGGTGGAGGCAGCCAGTCCTTCCTTATTAGTCTGTCAGTGCTGCTGATGGCGGAATGGAGCCCAGGCCCCGCGAAATCCTCACAATCCGACAACGATCCTGATCCTAAATGACAATGTGGTGAGCACTGCCATGGCTTATCTCCTCAGACATGCCGGAAAAAAAAAAAAACCATTGGTAATGTTTCTGAAAGTAAAATGAGCGTTATTGTTAACGGCTCTCGCGCAGGATGGCGGCGTTATGAGCCCACGCACTTGGCGCGCCTGTCTGGAGATCGTTATTAATTATTGATACAGCGTAAACGTGAAATGTGTCCCTCGTAACGATCGTTCGATGTGCTGAGAACTCGCCGTTCCTGCCAGCCATGTCGACAGATTCAAACACAAACGAAACATCGTTTTTGGTGACATCATTCCTCCGGGTGCAGCTTCACCACATTTGGTTAATTGGCGCCGACATCTGATTGGCTGGAAGCTGTTGATTCATTTTATCCAGTTCAGTTTGATTGATTGCCAAGACGTTTTGTTTTGATTTCAAGTAATGAGTGAATACATTTTGAAGGTGATCCATGTATGGAATCAGGATCAGAAAAAAAAATTCCCTAAATCCCGAAAAATTCCGAATCTTTATTTATTAATCTTTTTCCCCATCAAGTAGTTTCTTTCCCTACCACACAACCACCACCAACCACAGACTGCTGCGAGCATGTGACATGCCACACCCGCCTCTTTACGAACTGCTGTGCACGCGTATTTCGGTGTGACCTCATACGCTCGGACGCAAAGCGCTATCCACCCCGTGACGCCCATGATTGGCTGGTGATCATAAGGGAAGTGAGCGTACGCCATCTCTCCTTTCCATGAGGGCTCGACCAATGAGCTCCCATGGACTCCCGGACGCAGATGGCTATTATGAGGCCTTTCCTTTACCACCAAATGGTAATTGTTAGGGTTATTGGCTGGATGGAGCCTATCTCAGCCGACTCTGGGTGAAGACGGGAACAGGCAAACTCGACAAAGAACACCCTCGCCAAACCTGGGACTGGGCATGTTTATCAGCCGTTTCTGTATGGCGTTTGCATGTGCTTCCTGTGCGGATGTGGGTTTTCTCTGGGTACTCTGGTTTCCTCCCACAGACTAAAAACGTGCACATGAGGGTAAATGGCTGTTTGAAAGCACACAGAGATGGAAGTGTAAACGGTTGTGTGTGTGTGTGTGTGTGTGTGTGTGTGTGTGTGTCTGTGTGCGCGCGTGTGTGTGTTGGCCCTGCAATGCTCAGGGTGTACCCACCCTTCGCTCAGTGGTGGTTGAGATAGGCGTAGGGTGAAGCGGTTTGGTAAATGAGTGAGTGAGTGAGACAGTGAGTATGGAAGGAGTCTCCAGTTTTAGCACAACGTTTTTACGGGACTGTAACAGGCTGTTTTTGTTTGTTTATCTTGTGCGTGGCTGGTGATGGAGCTGATCTAACGGTTCAAGCCACTACAACGCGAGTGCAAATGAGAACAAAGCCGTTCGGCGACGTTAAACGGATAAACATCGACGTGAATAAAAGGTGTAATTGCTTTGTTTGCGCGAGGAATAAAATACGCCAAGAAGACGTGAAATAATGAAACGGTGCTCAGACACGCCGCTGCATTTCCATTCATATCTTTTGTATTTTTCTGTCGCCGGATCCGTCCTGCTGTATGTTTTCGAGAATGCGACGAGACGGTTGTGATGTATTATCCAGAACGCGAGAGTGAGAGCGAGAGTGAGCGAGGCGAGAAACACCCCCAAAAAATCTGCTCTTATTCAGCAAAAAAAAAAAAAAAGAAAAACCCGAAGAGAACAGATGCACTGCGCAGGATAGCCGTGCTCCGTCACTGCAGGGAAGCGAACATGCTGCACACACACACACACACACACACACACACACACACACACACACACGCACACACACACACACGGCACAGATGACAATCCATGCACACGGGTCAGCGGTCAGGATTCCTATTTTGTCCTCGAAGGAAAACACACAAGGAGACGGAGACGGACGGGATGCGGCTGTGGTCGAGGAAGGAACGAAGGAAAGGGGGAGAAAGAAGCACGTCTCTGCCCGAAGGCATTACGGGGGGGGGGGGTAACATTTCCCATAATGCACATGTACAATGATTTTTAACCCCGGGACGCTCGGGGATTTTAAAGGCCTGTTTCAATGCCTCATGCTACCGGTCTTAAAACAATCAATTCATAAACACGTCTGAAAGATTCATCAACAATTTAAAGCTTTTATTTATTGATTTTTTTTCTCTCTCTCTCTTTGTGTTTTGTCATGTTTTATGATCCGTAAGAATTATTTTGCTTTTAGCGCGGTGTGACTCTGACGCTCTTTGAACCCCAGACGCGCCGCACACGCCTAACGAGTTATTTACGACTTCTCACTGATGCGTTCGAGCATCCAAGAGGTTCAGAGAAAAATGTAACGATGTAAGTCACGTTATTCTTGTTTTTTTTCCCATATAGAGCAGGAAATAAAAGAAGGGGGTTCAATTCTTGATTCTGATTGGTCAGAATGTTTTATTCAAAAAGAAAAAAGCTCCTGGGGGCGACACGGTGGCGCCGTGGTCAGCACGTCCACATCACAGCAAGAAGGTGTTGGATTCGATTCCCTCGGCTCGGCTCGGCTCGGCTCGGTTGGGGCGTTTCCGTATGCACCGTGCATGTCCTCCCCGTGCTTGCGTTGGCATTCGGGTTTCCTCCGACAGTCCAAAAGCATGCGCAGTCGGCTGAGTGGCAGCTCCAAATCACCCCGAGTTGTGGGTGTGAGTGTGAACGGTTCAAAGTGTTTCAGCCCTACGATGACCCGGTGAGCTGTTCAGGGTGTACCCCGACCTCGCTCACGCCAACCAACCCTAATTAGGATTAAGCGGCTCAGAAAATGAATGAATGGATGAATGAGAAAAAACTACAGCACAGCTTTGCAGCTTCGGTCATGGGTTTCCATGGTAACAGCTTAAAAATGGGGGATGCTCGAAGAAAGAAGAGCTTTAAAAAAATTGTATTTTCAACCTGGGGAATAATTATTGATGTAATGTTTTTGAAAGGAGTCTCCAGTGTCAGTGCGTGATCTCGTTTACACTGAGAGGCTTTGTAGTGTAACAACCCGCGTTTATTTCTTATTAACTTCAAAGCAAAAGGAAAAAAGGCTCTGAAAGAAAGAATTATTTTATCTTTGGTGTTTTCAGGATGCTCGAGATCTTTAAACGTAGCTATAAACATCTGAATCGTTTACGTCGTGATATAATTACTAACATTAATATTCCGGAAGTGCTGTTTCATCACGCCACCTCCTCTCTGATTATTTTCCAACAGCAGCCGTACGCAGTGTGATTTCTTCCTCACTTCGTCCTCGAGTAATGCTTTCTTTTGCTCGGTGCTCTTCTTCCTCCTCTTCCTCCAGCTCAGCTGACACCCCTCGTTAGCTCATTAAGAAATCCTGCAGCAGGTTAAAATCCGAGCCGGAGCACTGAGAGGCCGCAGCGTGTCATGCTCGAGGAGATACCGGGCCCCGAAACACACCTCCAGCTGATGAAATGTTCTGTACGTTTCTCTTTTTCTCTCTCTCTCTCTCTCCGTTTTTTTTAGTGCACAGAGACTACACGTGTAGGCTGGAGCAAAATGATAGTAAGCTCGTTTTATTTATGATTCCTGGCTTGCAGAGTAATTTCTGTGTGCGTGTTGCATCATTAGGATGATGCTTTCTTGCCAAGGAGGGAAAAAAAGAAAAGAAACAGGCTTGAGGCCTCACCAGACCTGGTCTGAACAATATAGCGTACTTTATTTATGATCTGATTGCAGCATGGCTGGAATACACGCAGTGCAAGATGCGCTTTGGTTAAATGATTCATTTTGTGATTCAAATGAGTCGTTTAAATGAATCGAATGGTGTTGAATCGTGTCATGTCAAAGTTTTTAGGTTCTTCGAGTGCACACTCCTTTCTCCTGTGCTTTATATATTCATCACTCATTCATTTTCTGAACCATTTAATCCTAATTAGGGTCGCGGGGAGGCTGGCGCCCATCTCAGCCGACTCTGGGTGAGGGCAGGGTGCACCCTGGACAGCGGGGCTGACACTCGTACAACCAATCACACACAGAATCACACCTAAGGGAGTTTGGAGCAGCATTATATTTATATATTTATATTTAATTACGTAGGTGTCACTGTGGTGTAGCACCGAGAGCATCCATCTCATAGCAAGAGGGTCCTGAGTTCAAGTCCTATGCTGGGCAAAGTGATTTCTGTGTTGAGGTTGCGGGTTCTCTCCTTGCTTGTGTGGGCTTCCCCTGGGTACTCTGGTTTCCTCCTACAGTCCAAACACAAGCATATATTTGGCTACTTGCCCCTCAGAGTGGTTGCATTGGCTCTGTGATGGACTGTGAAGTTGTTCAGGGTGCACCCCGGATTCTATTGGCTCCCTGCAATCCTACTGAGATTAAAGGGTTCAGTGAAAATATGATTATTATTGTTATTATTTAATTTGTATTGATTAAACACCCGTTTTTTTATTCCTTTTGCCACCTTTTAAAGATTTGCACAATAAATAAACATTTTATAAAGCTATTAATCTTATTAATGGGTACATTTAACCTTCACTGAACCACAAAAGGCTCAATATTTATTTATTTATTTATTTTTCATAAATACATGGTGGTAATGGAACGTTCCCGAAAATAAAAGAATCCAAATAACGAAGTTTTAAGAAAATGAGATTTATCGGATGTCCTGCCCTTTATTTCATCGTCACGCCAAGAAGGTGAGTCATCGAAAAAAAAAGTTTTTCTCCAAGTGCACAAGTCTGAGACAGAAATCATCACAACAAATAAAGTACAAGACTTCCTGTCACGT
Source organism: Euristhmus nudiceps (assembly GCA_030068295.1). Taxonomy (NCBI): domain Eukaryota; kingdom Metazoa; phylum Chordata; class Actinopteri; order Siluriformes; family Plotosidae; genus Euristhmus; species Euristhmus nudiceps. The sequence goes on along the minus strand of JAQNCB010000005.1, from coordinate 1,724,141 downwards.
TCTCACGAGAGCTCGCTTTGGTCCTCGCGCATCACGCTGCTCATTTCAATTTAACTTTTAACCACATTTACGACTCCAAATGTTCTGGAAAGGTTCTGAGTGCTGGAACTGACTCTCCTGACCCGTTCTCCATTACTCATATATTCTGCTAATCTACTACTACTTTTCTTTCGGCTTCTCCCATCAGGGGTCGCCACAGCGAATCATCCGTTTCCATCCATCGCTGTCCTCCGCATCCTCTTGTCTCATATCCTGGTAATATTAATAATATTATTATCATTTATAAAGGTACCGCAGTGGTTCATATCTATCATTATTACAACAAATACCGTAAATATTCACATAGAAGGGAATTAAAAAACATGCTCTCCATGTTCATCCAGAATAATTATTCACAAACATATTTCATGGACGGGCGGTACAGTGGCGCAGAGGCTAGCATGTCCGCCCCACAGCAAGAAGGCCTTAGGTTCGATTCCCCTGCTCGGCGCATTTCTGTGTGGAGTTCACATGTTCCCCCTCTGTGCTTTCGTGGGTTTCCTCCGGGTTCTCTGGTTTCCTTCCACACTCCAAACACATGCACAGTCGGCGAACTGGCTGATCCAGATCGCCCCTAAGTGTGAGACTGAGTGTGAGTGTGAGTGTGAATGGTTGTGCATTCGTTGGCCCTGCAGTGGTTTGGCGAGCTGTGCAGGGTGTACCCCGGCCTCGTTTAGGGTGGGCGCCAGTCTCCCTGCGACCCTGGTTAGGATGAAGTGGCTTAGAAAAGGAGCAAATGAATGTTTCAAGGATAATTAGAAGAGATGTATCGTGAGAGAAACACCAAACTAATGATTGAACTTGGAATGAGTTCAGGGATCCATATTTGGTGGAAAACCCCTGACGTTGTACACACAGCGCCTCGCTCTCCACCACGCGTCCGAATTGTCCTGGGGCGAATTTATGTCACGCCTGGTGCAAAAGGTTCCACCAGCTCTGATTTATTTGAAGGCCTCTGTGACCATCCATCTTTCTCTTGATCGCATTCCAGAGGTTTCCGTCAGAGTTCCGGACTGGAGATCAGGTGGGCTTTGGCAGGCTCTTGATTTTGAGGTTTTTTCATCCACAGCTTGATTGCCCTGACAGTGTAGCATGGAATATTGTCCTGCTGGGGAACCCAAACCCAAACCTCAGAGGAAGGGAATATTGTGAGGGCAGAACGAAGCGAGTTTTCTTCCATGATTTTTCTCATTCTTCCTCAAACAAAAATCCACCTCATTCCAGCCTTGCTGAAGCACCGACCATCCATCAGCTTTCACAGTGCGTGTGAGAGACCGGCCTGTCGGACGCCCCGGGTCTCCGTCTCACCATTCGGCGAGCAGGTGATGGAAAAAGCCAAAAATTCGACTAATCGGAGATCAACTCCAGTCCTCTTTAGTCCAATTCTGAAAAGCTTAAGGAGACGTCAGTCTGGCTCTTCCATGCTTCCTGCTGACGAAGTTTTTCTGTGTATCAGTTCAACCCCACCTGGAGGAACCTGCTTCCAAGCCGTGCACTGCAGCGCACTTCACCCCGGCTGCTGTTTGCCGTTCTATTTGTAGGTCGCTTGATGTCATGCGACAGTTGATGACTGACATTTGAATGAGTCGATGATCATCCTGGCCAGTGGAGAGTCCTTTTCTTCCACCTCCAGTGTCTGCTACTTGACCTTGTTCTTATAAGCTGCCATGTTGAAATTCTGAGAAAGAAAGCAGCCTGACGTTCACCGTATCCCTCTGGCAGTAAAGCTAAAGGGAAGCGCCCCCCTGTTTTTCTCACTCAAAGCATTTCCTTTGAGCTATTTTTATGTGATGAATAGATATTTTTGTATTCCAATCAGATTTAAGGTATCAATTGCGATGTTTCTGCCATGCAGACTGACCCTGCTCCAAGAGCAGGAATAGTAAATGATATAGTGTGTGTGTGTGTGTGTGTGTGTGTGTGTGTGTGTGTGTGTGTGTGTGTGTGTGTGTGTGTGTGTGTGAGAGA
>JAQNCB010000005.1:1653577-1670819 GCA_030068295.1 Euristhmus nudiceps | reverse complement strand
AGAGAGATAGAGAGAGAGAGAGACAGCTAGAGACAGAGAGAGAGAGAGAGAAAGAGACAGAGAGAGAGAGAGAGCAAGAGACAGAGAGAGAGAGACAGAGAGAGCAAGAGACAGAGAGAGAGAGAGAGCAAGAGACAGAGAGAGAGACAGAGAGAGCAAGAGACAGAGAGAGAGACAGAGAGAGTAAGAGACAGAGAGAGAGAGACAGCAAGAGACAGAGAGAGAGAGAGACAGCAAGAGACAGAGAGAGAGAGACAGACGCAAAGAGAGACAAAGAGAAACAGAAAAGACAGAGAGATAAACAGTCCGAAATAAACAAAGAGAAAAAGAGACAGTTGACCGACACAGATGGAACAAATTGAGAGAAACAGGAAGACAGACAGAAAGCTACATAAAGATAGAATGAGAGAGAGAGAGACAGACAGAGTGAGATATAGACAACCAGAGAGACAGAGGGACACACACCAAAAGAGATATAGAGAGAAAGAGTGACAGAAAGAGAGATGGAGAGACACAGAGAAAAAGACAGACAGAGAGAGAGAGAGGGAGAGACATGGAGACAGCAAGAGAGAGGAAGAAAGACAGAGAGGGAGAGAGAGGGATGGAGAGATGGAGAGCTTATAGCACTTTATTAAGTCATTTAATGAATATTAATTACAGTTTATATATTTATGCAGAATATATTTGCATAAAATTATATATTTATGATTTCGGTTTTATTTGGCTCTTCTCTTTTCCTTTAAAGGTTAAAACGTGTTTTATTTCACCACATTAACACGTGCTTCACGTGCAGCCACTCTTTTCATAAACACCACAATTATTATTGTTGTTATTATTATTATTATTATTTATAATTATTATTATTATCGATATTATCATTATTATTATTATCATTGTTGTAATTATTATTATTATTGTTATTATCATTATTTGACTCGTCGACCCAAGCAAAGAATCGAAAGCTCATCCCGACTCCCAGACACGTGGCGCTCGAGTTACAGACAGTAAAGCCCTTGAAGAGGCTGTGATATTTCCGGGTGCCGTGCTCCGATAAGTAGGTTAAGCCCCTATCTGTTAATTGGGCAATTTCAGATGTGACTAATTTACCAGCCAGGGGCGGACAATATGCTGAGCGCAGGGGGAGTTCGGGACGCTCCCTCGTGCGACTTCACCCTGATAGGACGAGTCTTCTTCATGGGTTTTTTTCCCCCCTTTTTCTCCCTTAAAATTCCAATCCGGGTCCAGGTTGCTGTTTTAATCAGCGCTCTTGTCGCTATCAGCGCCCACATAATAACGGCTGGTGAAAAAATTAAAACATTAAAGCGAACAGAGATAATTGTCATTATCAGAAGGAGTCGGGAAAGCCTCGGCTGTCTGAAATCCAAATTAGATTATGATTCAATTATCAGACTTCAATATGCACACGAGTCTGTGTGTGTGTGTGTGTGTGTGTGTGTGTGTGTGTGTGTGTGTGTGTGTAATTTCTGTCAGCTCCAGCAGATGCTGCCATTGTTTACACAACCCCGCAGTGCGACTTCCCCGTGTTTTCTTCCTCACCTCTTTCCTCATGTTCACTTTGTTGCCTTCACGTTTCCCGTATCACGTCCTCGGATTCTCCTGACACTCCCGGACCGCTTTCTTTTTTTTTCCTTTAACACCGACTGTAAATTCTCTGGGAGCTTTTTGTTGAAAGTAAATCAAACTATCGCAGCTCGGTCCTTTGGTTCAGTGTCGCATCTCACATCTAAAAATATATATAATGTAACATCACACCATATCTCATTCATTGTAAAAGCAAATTAATCTTTATTAGGGTTTCAGGGAGGCTGGCGCCCATCTCGGCCGACTCTCAGCGAGGGCGGGGAACGCCAGGCCTTCGCGGGGTCAACACTCAGTACAGCCATTCACACTCACATTCACACCTCTGGGAGATTTGGATCAGACAGACAGCCTACTGTGCATGTTTTTGGATTGTGGGAGGAAACCAGAGTACCCGGAGGAAACCAACTCATGCACAGGCAGGGCATGCAAGCTCCACACAGAAATGCCCTTGCAGAGCCCGGTAATCGAACCCAGGCCTTCTTGCTGTGAGGCTGAAGTGCGAACTGCTCTGCCACCGTATGACATCATATATTCATATATAAAATGCTTCCAACGAAAATACATGACGTGCTTTTAACTACTAATATACAATTTCGTTAAAAGCCGCTTCGCTAACTCGTGGCTTTTGATGTACACAAAACAATGGGGAAAATGAAGAACACTGAAGACTGAAGAAGTTAAGGATGAGCAATGAATAAGAATGTTTTCAAAAATGATGAAGAGTGAAGAAGAAGAGCACTGAAGCAAACTGTTGAAGCAGAACATTTGAAGAATGTTGATGAGGAACAATAAAAAAGGAATGTTAGAGAATGTTGAAGAAGAAGGTTGAGGTTGAAAGAGAACATTGATGAAGAAAGTTACAGAAGAGCGTTGAAGAAGATTCTTGGAGTAGAACAACGAGGGAAGATGTTCAAGAAGAACAGTGAAGAGGAATAATGATGAACAGGGTGATAGAACATCGAGGAAGAATATGAAATGAAAGCAGTGAAGAAGTGCAACCAAGACGAATCACCAAGAAGAGCAGTAGGGCAGAACAGTGAAGAAGAGCAGTGAGGAAGAATGCTGATGAAGAAAAGTGAGGAACAATAAGTAAAGATGTTAAAGAAGAACAGTGATAATGAACAGTGAGGAAGAACTTTGCAGAACAGTGTTGTGGAGGAACAGTGAGGAAGCACGCTGAAGAAGAACAAAGAAGAAGAACAGTGAGGAGCAATGCTAAAGATGAACAGTGAAGAACAATAAGTAAAAATGTTAAGGAAGAACTTTGTGGAAAATGTTGTGGAAGAACAGTGAGGAAGAATGCTGAAGAAGAACGGTGAAGAACAATAAGCAAAAATGTTGAACAATGATAATGAACAGTGAGGAAGAACTTCTCAGAACAATGTTGTGGAAGAACGCTGAAGAAGAACAGTGAGAAAGAACAGTGAACAAGAACAGTGAAGAAGAACAGTGAGGAAGAATGCTGAAGAAGAACGGTGAGGACGAATGCTGAATAAGAACAGTGAAGAAGAACAGTGAGGAAGAACACTGAAGAAGAACGGTGAGGAAGAACACTGAAGAAGAACAGTGAGAAAGAACAGTGAACAAGAGCAGTGAAGAAGAACAGTGAGGAAGAATGCTGAAGAAGAACGGTGTGGAAGAACAGTGAGGAAGAACACTGAAGAAGAACGGTGAGGACGAATGCTGAATAAGAACAGTGAAGAAGAACAGTGAGGAAGAACACTGAAGAAGAACAGTGAGGAAGAATACTGAAGAAGAACGGTGAAGCACACTGAAGAAGAACAGTGAGGAAGAACGCTGAATAAGAACAGTGAATAAGAACACTGAAGAAGAACACTGAATAAGAACAGTGAATAAGAACAGTGAATAAGAACAGTGAAGAAAAACAGTGAGGAAGAACGCTGAAGAAGAACAGTAAAGAAGAACAGTGAAGAACGCTGAATAAGAACGCTGAATAAGAACAGTGAAGAAGAACAGTGGGGAAGAACACTGAAGACCATGTGATCTACGGTATAATCACAGCGCTATCATCGACGCTGTTTATTATAAAATCAGACAGGATCATGTGCTCGAGCCTCCAGCGAAGATCCTCCGGAACACTGAATTCTTATCAACGTCCAAAACTGGAGTCTGGAGATATTTGGGCGTCCAACACACAAGTTGGATCACGTTATCAGAGCCTGTGTTATCGAATCATCTCGGAGACCGTGACGAGTAATAATCTTTAAAAAGATTGCGGCGTGAAACCGGTTTAAACCGGCATTCGGGTGGAGGGGAAAAAACGCATTATGGCATAAAGTTTCCTGTATAACTACCTTAAATTTAATTCACACAGAAAACCGTCAAGCTAGTGTATCACCGCGCCGCTAATAGGACAGCGGCCTTCCATCCCTCAGGTCTATAACCGTAAAACCGGATGATATTGAACCTTATTTTGATTCCGTTCCAGCGCCACGAGCGAAGCGTCCTCAGCGGGTTTCGAGTGTTTTACAGTGTCAGATCTGGACTTCCTTTTATTTGAAGAGCAGCTCCGTAATCAGCTGCTAAAAGTGGGTTAGCGCAGTCCCTTCGGCCATATTGCAATTGCTTGGAAGAAGAAACTCCCAGTGTTTCATATCACTCTCTCTCTCTCTCTCTCTCTCTCTCTCTCTCTCTCTCTCTCACACACACACACACTCACTCACTTTTTTCTCACTCTCTCTGCGTCTTTTTCATTCTCTCTCTCTCTCTCTCTCGATATCTCACTCATCCCTTCTTTAATTAATGCCAGGCGGAAATACATGAATAAGTAAACAGTATATAATAAGCCCTCGCTCTTCCCCTGTGTAAATTCCGTCTGTTAGGATGGATTCTGTTTTTAAATGTAAAAAAAAAAGAGTGATAGCTTGAAACACTCGAGTTTAAAGAACAGATCGGAGGCGATCGTTATAGATGAAGGGATGCGGCGTCTGGCAGCAGGGCGTAAGCTGGCGATTTCCTCGGCGGCTCAGATTTTCTGAAATTGGACGGCGAAGAAAGCACCAGCAACCTGATATCCTGCATTTTAGCGTCTTTACTTTTAAAAGTCAGAGAATATTCCTGAGGTGATTATAATTTTCTGAAACACATCCGAGGAGGCGACACGGTGGTGCCGTGGTGAGCGCGGTCGCCTAACAGCAAGAAGGTTCCGGGTTTAAGTCCCGGGCTCGGCGACGGCGTTTCTGTGTGGAGTTGGCGTGGTTTGAACCTGTGCTCAGGTGGGGTTCCTCGGGGTACTCCAGTTTCCTCCTCCAGTCTAAAGAAGTACAGAGTATTCACACGCACATTCGCACCTTGGGGCAATTTGGAACAGCCAGTTTGTGTAATGTGCTTTTTTTTTTCGCGCCCGCCCATCGGTAGCAATACGAACAGGTCCTGTCTGTCCGTCACGCTCCAGTTTCCGGACATATCGCTGTCGGCGCTGAAGGCAGGGCTTTCAAACGTGGTGTGCTGCCTCAATACTACGAGTGCTAGGGTGAGTTTGTGTGTAAGTGACCTTGACCCAACTTTCAAGGTCACAGAGGCAAAACCACATATCAGGTTTCCGGACATTTCATCGCCGTGCTCCGAAGCTGAAGCTTTGAAACTTGCCCTGCTTGTTTTGAAATTTAAAAAATTCCGTGAGGTTTTTGTTCAGAACCTTTCTGGTGTTCAAGTCGGGGAATGTTCACTTGTTGTAATATAAGCTTTTTTACATGAATACGTTTTGAGAATTGTGCTACCGTGGCGACGTTGGGAGTTTATCATCATGTTTTTAAGACTGGTTTAGAGACTAGCCTGTGAAGAACGCAAGCCCCACCAAGCCATTCCACAGGACATTAGATCGTAACCCAGCAAGCAGGCGAGGGAGTAACTGTGCCTCCATTGGTTTTGGTCTTTTATTTCATCGCCCTGCTTGGCTTGGTGCGTTCGGGTCAAGCGGCTCCTCGGACTGGAGGACCAGCCGAGTACATTAATGTCTCCAGGCAGCGCCTCGTGACCCTGTCGAATCAAATACACTGCGCGCTGATCCGCATCTGTGCGAGAGGACAGCCGTTGATGATAGATATCAAGTGAACTGCAACCCCTTCTAAATGACACGGGTAAAAGTACACACATTGCTCAGAAGCCGGTTAACCCCCGTCCGCCCTCACGCAGACCCTCAGTCACACTCCCTCCCTCATGCACACGCTCACACGGGTGTCCGGACAATCCGGTGTCACGGCGCCAGACTGTTCTATTTACCGCTTACTGGTGATTTCTGGATCCTGATTGGTCAGGAGGTGTTGATCCATTTTCCGAGAAAATAGCGAGCAAATTTCACAGTGACGTCGGTGTACCGCAGTTGTTCGAATGCATCTCTGTTTCCATAGCAACAGGTCATTCGGACATTTTTTTTGTGAACAGTTCTGCGCTTGAAGACACCAATAACCAGGACATGCGCAAGCAAGCACGTGACCCCTTTGTGACCCCTGATGCTGCCACCCGCATCCTTTAGACCCGCTGTGCATGCATATTCAGGAGCAGCCTGACCCACTTGGGGGAATAACTGGCTGCTGATCATGTGGTATCAGGTACGCCGTCCCCCCTCCCTCCCGTGAGAGCTCGGCCCATTGTCTCTCACGGAGCCTCGGCTGCTGAAGGCCGTGGCATCCACAGAGATTCGAACCTGCGGTCTCCAGGGTAACAGCCGCGCACCCTGTCGACGCACCTGTGGAAGAGACATAACACACTTCAGGACGATGGCTTGTTGATGATTTTTCCTGAAACAGCACGACGCAGACGTTGTCTCCTTCTCTCCAGAATCACCGCAGGACGATATCACTTTCCTCCAGTTTGTATTTTTATCGTTTTCTTCTCACGGTGATTCTGTTTTTTTAAGCTTTTTTCTTCCAAACATTCGCCATCTTTTTTTAACCCCCCCCCCCCCCCTCCCCCACCTGTCTGAAACTGGATCAGTCTCTTCTTTGGTTCTCCCGTGACGAACTCGACTCGCCAGTGTGTTAACTGAAATGAGAAGTGACACGGTGGCTGGGCGATAATCCGGCTGCCCGAGACGCGTCTCACTCCCGTGCATACAAATAACTGTACGATCTCACCGCAACAATGCAGTCGTAATTGGATCACGGATCGAGTTCTGTTTTATTAAATAACAGAGCCCGAGCACTTCTGATTGTTTGACCTCGCTGTGACAGCGATACACGAGACAAGCAGACAACAACAGTTTTACAACGAAAGTGATATTCAGGTCAGAACAAACTCTCAAATAAAAGCACATCGCAGAGGGAAGCACGGGCAGGACTTCAGCAGCAGCAGGAGATCGGGTGGGGAAAAAAGTTTGAAAAATCTGCAGCGTTTCCATCAGAGTCGTTTTTCAATAAATGACAAGGTGGAGCAGAAGAAGAGGAAGAAAGAAACGAGAGGAAGGAGAAGGAGACGAAGGAGGAGGAGCTGGAGGAGGATAAGGAGAAGAAGGAGGAGAGGAAGGAGGAGTGGATGGAGAGGGAGGAGGAGGAGAAAAAGTTGGAGAAGGAGATGGAGGAGGACAAGAAGGAGATGAAGAAGAAGAAAGAGGAGACGAAGGAAGAGAGGATAGAGGAGGAGGAGAAGAGGAAAGAGGAGAGGAAGGAAGAGAGGATGGAGAAGGAGGAGGAGGATAAAGAGAAGGAGGAGGAGATGGAGGAGGAGAAGAAGAAAGGAGAGGAAGAGAGGATAGAGGAGGAGGAGAAGAGGAAAGAGGACAGGAAGGAAGAGAGGATGGAGAAGGAGGAGGAGGATAAAGAGAAGGAGGAGGAGAAGAGGAAAGAGGAGAGGAAGGAAGAGAGGATAGAGGAGGAGGATAAGAAAAGGAAATAGGAGAGAAAGGAAGAGAGGATGGAGAAGGAGGAGGAGAAGAAGGAGGATAAGGAGAAAAAGTTGGAGGAGGAGATGGAGGAGGATAAAGAGAAGAAGGAAGAGATGGAGGAGAAGAAGAAGAAAGAGGAGAGGAAGGAAGAAAGGATGGAAATTGTGGAGGAGGAGAAGGATGAGGAGGAGAAGGAGTATACTCTCACACACCCCTCTCACCTTTTTATTCTTTCATTCATCCCTCCATTCTTTCAGATCAGTACACCGATTGGTGCTGCGTCAGCGTTTTCAGTAGAACCACCAACCGTCGTATCAACTGTCGGTTCATTCGCTTATTCTTTCACTGAACCACCTAATCTTAGGAGGACCACGGCGAGGGCGGAGCCCATCTCAGGATACACCCTGAACAGCTCACCAGGCCATCACATTGACAACACACGCAGGACCTTTCGCATTCACACTCGCGCCCGGACGTAATTTGGAGCAGCCAGTTCACCTTACGTGTGTCTTTGGACTGCGGGAGGAAACCGGAGTACCCGGAGGAAACCCACACAAGCGTGAGGACAACATGCGATCTCCACACGGGAACGCCGTCGCCGAACCCGGAACTCGAACCCGGGACCTTCTGCCCGTGATGACACTCCACCACGTGTGCCGCCCAGGCGGTGATGTCGAGGCGTGAAGGCTGCGAACATCACGGCGACTGAAAGGGTCCTGCTGGCTCCTGTTCCTCAGCGCTCCTCCGTCAGATTGCTTTATTTTTATTTTAAATCTGGACTTTTATTCTTCCGCCCACACGTCCCCTCAGTGCTCGGAGCTCATGATGGAAATGTGGTCATGACTGCGTTTCTTCTTCTTCTTGTCTTTTTCTCTGAATTCCAATCTGGCTCGTAGATCACATTGCCATGCATGAAGCGAGCAAAGCTCAGACTTATGCACTGAAGGCTGTTTTATAGGATTAGAGGATAAGTCCCGGGAACGCCCTGTCAGGGGGAGAAAGGAGAGCGTGGCGTCGCGGGGGCGATGGAGTGGGCGTGGGTGAAGGGAGGAGGGTCAGAGCCATTAAATAAAGTCTTTATTTTTGCCTTTAATTAAATCTGGTATGCAGCCGGAGCAGGAGATTGGATTGTATGACATATCTCTCGCCTCGCCCGCCGAAGGCTCGCATCCGCCACGGCGACGATATCAGGAGTGGAACCAACACAAAGTCAATTACAGTTCCTACAGGGAGCAGACAAAAGAGGGGTGAAGGGTGAAAAGCGCGTTCTCTGATGCCATCAGCGGCTCCGTTCTTCAGGATTTTCTCTTTCGGGAAAACCGAAATCCTTTCACGATGGAGTGTGCGTCGCGAAAATCCGAATGCGTTCGGAAAACGAACACGGAACACAGACGCCAACACCGGGAGCACTCGATTGGTCCTTGATGCGAAGCGCGGCTTGTTAGAGCAGTCAGTCACCGCGCGGCTCTGAGATAATGAGCTGCACCGTGTACACATGATGTATAAATATAAGCGCTCGTACACGTCTCGGGGTCACGCTAGCCGTGCCGTGCTTTGCTAACCTTGGAACTCTGAGGACTGGAAGAGGAGACGCGGCGGCAGCTCCGTGAAGCGCCGCTGATGATGGGGAGGTGGTGGGGGGGAGGCAGCGAGGGCTGATTATTATTTGCGCTGCGCTCGCGGCGATAGATTAAAAGGGTGCTTCAGGTATGAGAGGTCAGCGCCTCGCCCTCTAATTATTTCAACGAGGACGAGAGCAGTCCTTCACGCTGCCATCCGAGAAGTTCCCGAGCGCGTGGGCGACGCGTTCGCGGGGGATTCTCGGCACGTCCGCTTAATCAGCGCAATTAAATCCAGATGTGTTCCAGCGTGCGCCGCGTCTCCCGCCGTGTGTCAACCGGCCGCAACAATAATTCTCCAGATCACACTTTGTGTCAGTCAGTCATTGATTTGCTGAACCGCTTCATCCTACGGGGCGGGTAATAAAAGTACTGTAATCTGATAATGTGGGACCGCTGCGGTAGCGGTTAGGGTGCTGGGCTCATCATCAGGAGGTTGTGGGTTCAAATCTCTGTGAGATCCCACAGTGCTGGGACCCCACGAGTGTGCCTCTGTTCCCCCAGCAGTATAAATGGGTTCCAGTAAAAATACTGGGAAGTGAACCTGCGCCGGACCAGCGTCCCATCCAGGAGGAGTTGAGCTCCGAGTCGCTTCACGCTACAGACACCGGGGATAAGCTCCGCCCTGATGAGCCTCTGGGCTCGGGTGTAAAAAGCGCACAGACTTGCCTACCTAATCTGATAATGGGCGTCACGGTGGTCCAGTGATTCCATCTCACAGCAAGAAGGTCCCGGGTTCGAGTCCCGGGCTCGGCGACGGCGTTTCTGACTGGAGTATACATGTTCACGCCACGCTCGTGTGGGTTTCCTCGAGGGGCTCCAGTTTCCTCCCGCAGTCCAAAAACACACACGGTAGGCTCCCTTGCGAGCTGTTCAGGGTGTAGCCGGCCTTCGCAACGAATCGGCTGAGATGGGCTCCAGCCCTAATTAGGATTCAGTGGCGTAGGAAATGAATGAGTGAATAATGAGGTGTCTGTCGTGAACAACTTTATAAATACTGATTGTGCGATCTGTTCAGGAAGTTGTGATGATGATGATGATGATGATGATGATTCGTATTTAAACCTTGCGGACGGAACCATGACGGAACCTTTGGTGCTGAGCCGTGAACAGAAGAGCCTCTGGAACAGAGCCAGCATTCATTTATCTCGTTTTATTTATTTTCTAAACTTTTGTCAGAGATATGAATGGCACGCCCGAACAGGATAAACGGCTTTTCCGATCCGCGATCATTAAACGAGATTAAACTTCCGTGCACTTGCAAAAAAAAAGAAATAAATGAAATAAATAATAATAATAAAATAAAATAATTCCTTCCTTCTGGTGCGGCGCGTATGAAACGTCGCGGGCCATACATCTCCATCCTGACAGCGTAATTGATTTCCTATTGATGCACTGCCCAGCCACACTGATCCCTAATTCTATCACTGAATTTAATGACAGAAAATAAAAGCTATCGGATCTCGCCGAGCCCGCCGAGATGGAAGAGAGCCTGAGAGCGGAGAAAATCGACCCCGCGGTTCTCCGTCTCGCGCCGTACATACAAAGTGGAGCTTTAAGGAATTACAATGTTTTATGACCGAACGGATTTTAATATCGATTCAGGAACCCGGCTCGGTTGTTTATTTATTTCTTTATTTTCCTTTAATCTGTACGTCGTGCGTGATGGACGGCGCGCTTACGGGCGTAACGGACAAGATTCAGGACTCCGAAGTCCAAAAAGTTGAGAGCGACTCCTGCAGATGGTCCTGGTTATCCCCGATAACATTCTCACGTCTCCTTTACGACTGTGCGTCGCGGGTGCCGATAATTTTGCACGCATCCCTGTCGCCCCGAGTGATTAGGCCAGAGCCGCATGAGCGTAATTATTTTCCATAATGCTGGATTACAGATATGAGAAGTGTTTATAGGATTTCATACCACACACGCCGTGTGGACGTTGATGAATTTCCCAGAACGGCGGTTCTGACATTCGTGCAGCTTCTAATCCCAATTATGCAAAGTATCCCTCTCCCTTCATGGTGCTATCGTTTCCATAGCAACAGCTTGCGGCAACAGACTGTATCCTGGAGAGTCGTAAACAGATTTCCTGATCGATATCGCTTTGTGTATCATTCATGGAAGGAGTCTCCAGTGTCAGAAGTAACATACGGATGTATTTGTATATCTCGGGATGTCACGTGACCTGCACACTGTCACCAAGGTGCAACTGTGAGTGTGACAGGTTGTGCCTGTGATGAGCCTGCGATGGACCGGCATGCTGGATAACATGCACCCTGGCTGAGATAGACTCCAGCCTCCCAGCGGTTTAGCAGATGAATGGATGAATGAATGACGTGAAGTGTGAGATGGAGAAGTTTTCTCTCACGAGGGAAGAGATCAGGAGAGAAAAACGGAACTCCATCGTGGTTTTCGAGTTCATTCAGATCGTTTCCATCAGGATTCGACTCTGATGTGAGTGATGCGGAAATCGGCTCCGAGGAGAATGCTGAGAATCATCGGGTCATTTTCTGCCAATCAGAAACGAGAAAATATTTAGAATGCGTCATGATGTCATGCTGTCCCAACGCCTCCTATATATAGCCCCTCCCACAGACGGTGGCGCCATGGAAGGGCGGACCTGTGTCTTCCTTTACGGGCCTGGCTCAGCCGGGCTCACCAGGTGCTCGCCTTTGAGCCCCTACCCCGGGCCTGGTTCCAGGGTGGGACCCCGTAACCCGCGTCAGGGCAAGGGTGACTGAGTCCTTAAAATGGTCCAGTTTATCGTGTTCTTCTGAACTGTGCTTCGTCGAGACCTTCACCGAGAACCTGTTATCCTGGGGTGACCGTACCAGGGGCGTCACACCCCCGACAACATCACTCCCAGGATCATTAGGACACGAAAATCTCTCAACCAAGATAAGGTGGCGATTCAAGGAGATCCGACTGATTAGACCCTCGTGACCCGACCCCAGACCAAGTGGAAGAAGGTCATGATGATGATGATGATGATGATGAGTGTTGATGTCCATTATCCCGAGATGATGAACCAATCAGATCGTGCCGTTCCCGTGTGTAAATACGAATGTGAGTTACTCGGTGTGTATGTTTATATTTATGCACGGAATCTTTTGTAAACACTTTGAGCTCCGTACCTTGAACGGGTCGGACTTACGACAGCCGTCTCAGATCAGGACGTAACGGATAATCACGCCTTCTTCTGGGCGGCTCATTATCAGTCAACCGCGTATTTAGCTTTGATTAGCGCGATCCGCGTCTCTCGCTCGCAGTTGTTCAAGCTCTTTTTGGACGAGCGTCAAACCAGGTTCTGGACAAAGGCCTCTCTCGCCCGCGCCTCGGCTGAATGAGACAATCATCTTGAATGGGGCCACCGCGGCTCGCCTCCCCCCCCCCGCCGCATGACCTCGCCGCATGCCGCGTCAAGGATTCGGCGCTGTGAATGTTTGTTGATTTTCCCCCTCCTGAAATCAAGCGGCAGATTAGCTTGAATTGGTTGGGAATGAGGCGAGGAGGCTCGGTGGCTCGCCGCAGCCCGAACCCATTTTCCATTTCCTGTGTGGGTGTGTGCGCGTGCTGGAGGTGTGACAGAAAGGGCAATGGTAATTACCGTCTGTTTCTGCGGCGCAATGCAACACCATCCCCACACACACACACACACACACACACACACACACACACACACACACACACACACACACACACACACACACCTTCAGGAAAATTGGCAGAGCAACTTGTGTTTGCATTTGTAGCATATTATATTCCAGGAGTATCCAGTTCCAGATCCGGACTCAAATAAGACACAAAATTGTCCCAAATAATCAAACTCATGCTCCTCGTCTGGATCTTATCCCATTGCATGATGGGATTTCTTAAGCATGCTAAGTATCCTGCACTCCGACTCACGCTAGGTGTGATTTCAGACGGATTCATCTCTCGCCGCTTCCTCCCTCACGCTTGATTGGTTGCTGTGTGTGTTTCAGCTCATCGTCTCCTTTTTTCTGATCCGTCACATCATCCTCTTTTATTTTACCTCAATAACGCATCTGATTACACCAGCAGTGCTTCACTAACCTCCGGTCCGGCTCCGGTGCTTCAATCAATGCTGATAATACTGCCCCGCCCCTTTTTTCCTCGTGGCTAGTCGAGGTGTGATGATTGGTTGATTTTAGAACGCTGCATTTTAAAGGAGATTACTGAAATAAATCACAAGTGTGAATCAATCGTCATCAAAACAGGAGAGACAACTGGCATATATCTGAAATATGTTTATGTTCTGATGCTCGGGTTCAAAGCAGCTCAGTTGTACCGAATCATATATCGAATCTCTGCCTTCGGAATCAAATCGCGAATCCTATTGCAGTTCATTTGGTAATAACGTCATAAATTTAACCATTTGCTTTATGAATCAAATACTTAAGCAGGATAAAAGGTAAATCTTAAATTTTAGAAAGGATGTAGTGCTATGGACGTCAGTTGAATCATTTCTTTTATGAATCAAATCATGAATCGTACTGTAATACTTTTGGTAATGGCACCAAAAATTGAATCATTTTCCTTATGAATCAAATAGTGAATCATATCAAAAAGATTTAGTGTCATGGACATCAGTTGAATCATTTTCTTTATGAATCAAGTCGTGAATCATATATAGAAGATTAAGTGGTATTATAAGTTGAATCATTTGCTTTATGAATCAAGTCGTGAATCCTATTGCAGTTCGTTTGGTAGTAACGTCACAAATTTGATAATTTGCTTTATGTATTAAATACTGAAGCAATATAAAAGATAAATCTTAAATCTTACAAAAGATTTAGTGATATGGACGTCAATTGAATCATTTCTTTTATGAATCAAATTGAATTCTTTTGGTAAAAGCTCCAAAAATTTAATCATTTGCTTTATGAATCAAGTCGTGAATCATATTATAGAAGATTAAGTGGTATCAAACGTTGAATCATTTGGTTTATGAATCAATTATTGACTACTTTTTTTAGAAGATGTGAGTAACTTGCTTTTTGAATGAATTATTGAGTCATTTTTGATAGGATTCAGTGGTACGATTACAATTTGAATCATTCGCTTCATGAATCAATTCTTCAATCTTATTATAGAATATTTAGTGGTATGGACCACAATTAAATTTTTTGGTTTATGACTCAGTTATTGAATCATACTATAGAAGATTCAGTAGAACGATCAACAATGTAATCAGTTCCCTTAATGTGTCAAATAGTGAATTGTCGCCTGAAAGAATAAAAATTGTATTTTCCTGGAGAAGATGAATCAAATATCAAACATCATAAAATATCTAATCTGTCCCTTTTTATCAATCAAGCACAGAACTGATGCGTTAAGAATCGAAACTGTAGAAGATTGAGCGGTGTCATCGAATATCGAATCATTTCCTTCTGAATCAAATGTCGAATTGTCGCCCGAAGGAAAAGAATCTAAAGCACATGTTATTTGTCGTTGTCAGAAATTACAGGCCACCAATTCCTGGCCTTCATTCCTTTTATTTTTTTTCCCACGTTAACAATGAATACATTTCACAGCTCGCTTGCTCTAAAAGTGTGGGTGGTGCGGCATAACATCCTACACGGCGAGCGAGAAAGAGAGAATATCTAACGTCTCGAGCCCATCTCCAAAGCTGCACACTCCACCAAGCTCATCAATTATTGACAGGCGTGCACGCAAAGAAAAAAAAAACCTCCCGCGCTTGAAATGCGGTTTCAGGAGTCTGAGCGAACAGCAGCACAAAGAAAAGAGGCCTCGCGTCTCCATTTCTCCTCCAAATTATCTTCTAATTTGCACCATCATCTTTCATCATGCTTAATAATAATAACAACAACAACAACAAAAAATAACACCAGCGATCATTTATTTATTTATTCGTAAAATCTCATTGGATTTGGCGTCTGTTCCGGGAATTCCTGAATTCAGATGGGAGAGCCCCGGGATGGGATGCAGTTTCATCGCAGGCACACATTCATACATTGATGCCCACCTCGAGGCAGTTTCTTAGTCACCAGTCGACCAGCTGGGGTGTTTTTGGAAAGTAGGAGGAAACTAGAGAACCCAGAGTGAAGCTGGGGAATAAAGAGAAGATGTGTACGATGACAGGATTCTACGGGAGGTTTGGCTAGCAGTTAATGCTAAATGCGATTGAGTTTAAATGTTATGTGATGATTTTCTGTTCAGCACTCGCGCATGAAGGCACCACATGGTACCTGACGGTGGTGCTGTTGGTGGAACCATCAATCTTCCATTTGTCCCATTGAAAAAATTGTAACGAGCACTGAGGCCTCATTGCTCGCCCGATTTTAAACGACTGTTCCAGCCTGGTAGAGACGTGAACTCATTGGATCGGCTCTGACTCGTTAGATTGCCACTGACCCCACCCATCATAACACATCATGGTCCAGTGGCAAGCCGCGCAAACAACCAGCGCAGAAACCACAGAAAACATTGATGTTTGCTCCTTAACCAACGTTAGCTGCGTAACCCGTTTTGTATTCACCGTCTCGCTCATCTCTGGCAGCGTTTTCGTCTTCGGAATCACTAGAATGTGACGTCTCATCGGCTTCACAAGAGAAGGCGACGTGTTGACCTCACTTCCGTGCAAAAATGACGGCTAAGGCTGTCTATGCTGACACCTGTAGCTACGCACTCCGATAGTAATCCACGGGATCAGTTTACCAGTTTTGTGATGTTTATTTATGTTTAAATAAGCATCTGTCTCACTGCAACGTGTTCCATACACACTGATTAAACTGTAAGGGTGAGCAGCACCGCGACTCTTTATGCTCTCAGGATGAAACAGACCTTAAAAACCATAAAGCCTTTATGATCCCCAGCTTGGTCACACCATAATGATTTAAATATTTTATTAATACCTTTAAAATATGTGTGGGGTGGTGGCGTAGTGGTTAGGGTGCTGGGCTCATGATCAGGAGTTTGTGGGTTTGAATCTCAGTGAGACCCCCACTGCGCTGGGACCCCTGGGAAAGGTGTCAACCACGAGTGTGCCTCTGTTCCCCCAGCAGTATAAATGGTTCCAGTAAAATTACTAGGAAAGGAACCTGTGCTGGACCAGCGTCCCATCCAGGACGAGTTGAACTCCGAGTCGCTTCATGCTACAGAAACCAGGGATAAGCTCCGCCCTGATGAGCCTCTGGGCTCGGGGGGGAAAAGACCACAGACCTTACCTTACCTTTAATATATATATATATTTTTTCTACACTCTTTTTATCCCACAAGGGAAATAATTGCCCATCCAAGGTGAACACACACACACACACACACACACACACACACACTCGGAGCAGTGGGGCGCCCTTGAGAGCAGTTGACGGTTCGGTGCCTTGCTCAAGGGCACTTCAGCCATAAATGTGGAGGAAAGGAAGGTGGAGCTCCCTCCCCCACCACTGCACATTTTTCCTGCAGGTTCGGGAATAGAACCAGCAACCTTTCGGACCCAAAGCCGTTTCTCTTACCATGAGGCTCCGGCTGCCCTCGGTTTAAAGAACAATTGGAAGTTTCGGACGGACGAATAGTCTCCGTGATGGCACGTCGAGTGACAGCCCGCGAGCATTGAAAAGAAAACCTTTTCTCCATATTTTAAATGGTAGAAGCCGCTCAGCTGAGCTCCGGATGCTCCGAGCAGATCAAAGCGCTCTGTCGCTAACAGCATGTTTTTAAACACGTCCAGGGGTTTCGTATCACACCACGCACAAACAAATAGTGAGAGTTTATTTAGACCATGACAAAGGCAGGTCAGGTGACTCTCTCTGTCTGCTCTGTGAACAGCGAAGTGCTGTGGGGTGAACAGCGTCTTTTTAAACTCGTTTATAGTTTAATTATACACAGTCATCTCTCGCTATATCGTGCTTCAGGTTCTGCGGCTTCAATGCATGGTGGATTTTTTTTTAAATATTCATCGAAAAATAAAAATATTAAAAAAAAAAAAAAAAAAAAAAAAAGTTCAGGAAATTGCCGCAAGGTACTGACTCGGATTCGGTTCTGGGCTTGACTCTGACTCTGACTGAGCCGATTCTCATCCCAGCCTCTTCTAATGCTGGGAAATGCGTCTCGACCAATCAGCTTGCGAGATTTCAGAGGCTGCATCCCAAACCGGAGTCAGTCGTGACCTTGCGGCGTTTCACTATTAAATAAGGGA
>JAQNCB010000005.1:1561025-1573293 GCA_030068295.1 Euristhmus nudiceps | reverse complement strand
GTTTAGTCCAGCCCACATGTTCCTGGTGTTGGAGCCTCTGAAGTGAGACTCCACTCTGTCCCTGTATTGTCTCTTTGTACTGTTAATAGCTGTCCGGAGTGCATACCTGGACTTCCAGATTTATAGGCGTCAGTCCGAGTGACTGACATTATATTATATTATATTATATTATATTATCCAAAAAAAGTGCACAAAAGCAACTAAAAACAATGTTTTTATGGTTTATAAAAATAATAATAATAATAATAATAATAATAATAATAATAATAATAATAATAATAATAATAATATAATAATAATATAATAACAATAAATTTACCCCGCCCTCGCCCAAAGTCGGCTGAGATGGGCACCAGCCTCCCTGTGACCCTAATTAGGAATTAAACGGTTTAAAAAATGAATGATTCAATTTATTCCTCCATTTTCTCAACCGTTTAATCCTAATTAGAGTCACGAGGAGGCTGGTGCCCATCTCAACCGACTCTTGATGAGGGCGGGGTACACCCTGAACACCTCGCCAGGCCATCGCAGAGCCCACACAGACACAACTATTCACACACACTCACACCTAGGGGCAATTTGGAGCATCGGCTCCTGTGCATGTTTTTGGACTGTGGGAGGAAACCGGAGTACCCGGAGGAAACCTACACAAAGCACGGCGAGAATGTGCAAACTCCACACAGAAACGCCCAGGCTGGGAATCGAACCCAGGACTCTCTCGCTGTGAGGCTGACGTGCTTACCGCTGTGCTGCCGGTGTTTAATTTACCGAAAGCTCAATCGATGGTGTCGAGGTGTAGAGAGTGATACTGGCTGATGAGACGCGCTGAATATTTTAATGGTTAAAAATGCATTAAACAGTCCATTTATTTGTTAACGTTACTCCCTGCTGAGTCGACGGTAACCCACAACTGATCCTTATTCTAAAGCATCACCTGTTTCTCTTTCCTTGTTTATTTTTTTTTAATCTTTTTGTTCCTGTGGCGTACAAATTTGGATGCATGTTTCAGTTTTCTATTTCTATTTCCTCCGGTTTTCATGAAAACATTTGGGATCTGCCAGCGCTTTGATTTACACCACTATGCCTGCAGTGGCTTCAGGAGCCTTGACACGCTCAGGAATAGACTTGAGGCCATTGCTCTGCTACACGATCCCTTTAGAGAAGGGCACGGTTTAAAGTGCAGCCGCCCGACAGCGTCCCAGAGCTGACCCAGAGCGCATTGTGCACTTGTTTATTTAATTGGACGTGTGGATTGAGTTGAGCCATGTGTGCTGCGCTGTGCCTCACTTCTGATTTCATCTCATTCATCACCATGTTTATATTAGTTTTATCTGTATATATAAATATATACAGTATCCAGCAGGGTACCCCATTTTATTTATGGACTAACACTTTTAGTATTAATATTGATAATAATAATAATAATAATAATAATAATAATAATAATAATATTGGCATTATTCCTCATTTTCTGATAAATTTTCTAAAATAAAAGTCTCATGCTCTCAAACCCTGCTGTGTATGATATATTACCTCCGCCCCTTCACTCAGCCCCTCCCCTTCCCCTTCCCAGCATGCTCCATGCTTTATGTCGAGTGTGTGACTGCGCCACGCGCTCTGCTCTTATTTGTGTGTGAACTGAAACCCATTTCCCACAAATCACCCTTCACCCTTCCCTCTCTCCCTTTTTTTCCTCCACTCTTCTTTTCCTCTTTTTTTAATTCCTTCCTCTCTCTTCCCCCCCTTTTATCGCCCATCCAGCCAGTCAGCAAGCGGCATTGTGAATTTTATCTTCTCTTGCAGAAATCATTTCGTCCTCGTTGCGGCAGATGAAATTTCTTGTAACACCTCTTCAGGTAAAATAAATAAAATATGAAAATGAATAACAGCTCACCCTCACTTTCTCGATGCACCCACGAGGGAGCGGGCATATCCTTTTTTTATGCACCTCGACAGTGAGTGCTTTTATTGCTCGCCTCTCTCTCTCTCTCTCTCTCTCTCTCTCTCTCTCTCGCTCTCGCTCTTGCTCTCTCTTGTTTCCGCCCCTCAATTAGTAGATTTGATTTTTTTTCTTTATTTGTTATTATTATTTTTCTTCCTGAATGCTCTTTTTGACGGAGTGAAATAGTCGTAGCACTTTGCATGAGCACAGCCAGCAGGCACTGCAACGTGACTCCGTTTTATGTATGGTTTGGTTTGTTTATTTGTTTATTAATTAATTCATTTTTTTATTTTGCTCATTCCTTTGCAATTGGCACTGCTTTCCGACAGTGCATGCGTCCCTCTGAGGAGTAAAATGAACACGTGTGTGTGTGTGTGTGTGTGTGTGTGTATGTATATTTATTCCTTTTCCTTTCTGTCATGTGATTGATTTTTTTTTTTCTCCCCGTCAGAGCATCTCCATCTCGATTGCTGTGTGTGTGTGTGTGTACTTGTGTGTGTGCGTGTGTGTGTGTGTGTTGGTGGTAATGGTGTGTTTGTTGTGTTAAAGCTTGCTCGCTTGGTTTGTTCCATCTTGCACACTTGGCTGTAGGAGGCGTTGTGTTTTATGACCGGTGTGTGTGTGTGTGTGTGTGTGTGTGTGTGTGTGTGTGTGTGTTTGCTGGAAGGGAAATGGACCTGTCCATCTCTCCATCTGTCCACATATTGATTTCTTTTCTTTCCCTTTAACGAGCGCTTTCTGAAGGGTACCCCATTAACCAAAGGGAAATGAATATGCGTCGGATTTTTGTCCACCTCAGCCGTCCTGCGTAATCGGAGTCTCTAATTCGGATGGGCGCGTCGCTGCATGAGCCAAAATTATACAGCGTGAGCGAAGGTACTCTCTGGAGCAGCTCGGTGCTTTCAGGGCCCGAATGGCTCGTGTCAAAAACCCAACAACCCCACATCTGCCCTTTTACCCCCAGGATGAACAGGCGTGGGTTTCTAATTCACGCTTTCTCACTGGAGGAACTTTTCATGGTTCTTAGAACTGTTGGACAATGTACCACCCCACCCCCTTTTTTGTGTTGAGACCTTTAGTGTGTGTAACACCATTTTTCTGGCCTTGTTAGCCGCTACCTGAGGAGCGATTCGATCCCAGCGCAGCCGGACCCACGAGTGGCGTAAGTGCCTGGTGATTGGACCAGTGCAGCACCGCCGGCCACCATGTTTAAAAAAAAAACAAAAAAAAAACAGATGACTCGGCATTCATTCATTTATTTGTCAAACTGGTTTATTCTATTTGGGTCACAAGAAGGCTTGAGCCTATCTTAACCAGCAGCTTTCCAATCCATTTCAGGGCCGGTGCACACAACCATTCACTCTCACCCTTGCACTGTGCATGTGTTTGGACTTTGGGAGGAAACCAGAGGAACCCCATGCATGCACGAGGAGAACATGCAAGGTTGGCCCTCGTTGAGTCCAGGACTCAAACCCAGGGCCTTCTTGCTGTGAGGCGAGCATGCTAACCACGACGCCGCTGTGCCGCCCAGCTCTTAGAATTAAAAATAAAATTCATCCATTCGTTTTCTGAAGCGCTTAATCCTCATTCAGGTCACAAGGTGGCTGGTGTCCATCTCAGCCGACTCTGGGCAAGGGCGGAGTGCACCCTGAACAGTTCGCCAGGCTATCGCAAGTCAGAAACACACTGACGGCTATGCAGCTCCTCTTTACGAAAGACACTGATGGTGCTTTTCATCCCGCTCACCACAGACAGGGAGAGACATGGCCGGCCTTTGATAACCCGGTTAGCGGCACTGGGGGGGACAGCAGGCACAACCCGGTGATAGAGGGGCTTGAACCCTGACCTTCAGTCCGGGCCACCGCTGCAGAATTTAAAAATCCGTTGCTATAACAGCCGTCCGCTGGCTTACGACAGAAAGGAAGAACACGCGTGTGTGTCATTAATGAATGTGGAACATCGATGCTCCTGTTATTTTGCAAACACACTCTCGTACATCTCTCTCACCTTTGATCCATATGGACAGGTCACACGAGAGGGCTCAGAGATCGCACATCAGTCAGATTTCACAGATGTCACATTTCCATTCAGAATAAACATCTGGATCTTCACCTGCTTTTATTTCATCAGTTATTAAAGAGAAATTATTTACAAAAGGGAAAAAAAATCAGTTTATTATTAAAAATAGTCACTGTTGAATTCTGGATTCTGATTGGTCAGAAGGTGGTCGTGTTCTCCAGGCTTTTGTAAGTTCTGTAACAACAGCGTTAGACAAGAGAGTGTAAAAACGTGGATGTATGATGTTGGTTTATGGAAGGAGTCTCCAGTGTCGGTGGCATCTTTCGGACAAAGCTGTGTCTTTTATTTGGAGATTGACGAGACGATAAGCGTTCCCTTCAGTCCTCCAACAGCTCTGCTCTCACTCCCAATGATCTGGTAATACAGATTGGAATTGTGGGTAAATTAATGTGGTGTGGGAGGAATCAGAGGAGCGAAGCTCTTGGTGACAGTGAGAGCAACGTTGCTTCATCACACCACCTTGATTATTTTCTTCTCACAGCGTGACACGGGGAGTTTTCTTCTGGCTGAGCTCAGACTACGAGAGTACAGGAGCAGCGATACAACAGCAAAGAGAACATGCTGAGATTCATTCTCTTTTTTCATTAATTATAATAAGGGCAGTTGGATATTTTTCTCATAACTGATGAAATAAACCCACGAGCTGTGGTGCAGGTCGTGTAAATTTCTGAACATGAATCTGAAACTTTTCCATTTGCGAGAAGGGATTAATTTTGCAGACATGGCAACCTGAATAGCTTGCCGTTGCAGTGATGCCCTCTTTCTCCTTCTGGCCCTCCTTCCTCTCCTGCTTCCCATCCGTTCCATCCCCTCCTGCCCTTCCTGTCCCTTCTTCTTCTTCCCCTTCTTCCCTCCTTCTTGTCCTGCTTTCCGTCCAGTGCATCCCCTCCTTCCTGTCCTGACCCTCATTCCACTTTTGTTCCTCTTCCCCTTCCTTTCCCTTCTGTTCTTCCTGCTTTTTCCTCGTTCCCTTCATTCCTCTTTTCCCGCTCCTTCTTCTCCTGCCCCTCGGCCCCTCGCTTTCAGGTTCATATTCTCATGTGAACAGGGTCAAATAAATATAAACCACAGCTCCAGTGCAAGTAAAACAAATGTATTTATTTTTTCATTTGGATTGCCTTCTTAGTCTTATTTGAATATGCGAATATACAAATTACTTCATTTGCAGGTCATGCCCGACCTCCTGATTGGCTCCAAGGTTTAACCAAGGGAGATAAACGCAGCTCATTTTTGCGAGCTGAGCCTCGGGGTGACTCGTACACTCCTGTTTGTCGGGGCGGGATCGCAGGAGGTGCACGGGTGTTCTGGGATTTTGTTTTTCCCCTACTTTGACAGGAAGTGAAACGAAAAAGTAATTCCACCTGAGACAAAGACGTGAAAATCGTGTTTCGGTGCAACGCTCTTCTTTGTTGCACGCACACTTTTTTTTTCCTGCTTTATCCCATGAGGTTATGAATTAATTTATTTTTTTATTTTTTTTTGGTTGATGCTTTTTTTTTTAAAAAACCGTCAGATCATCATGTCATTCTGTTGTTGTTTTTTGTTTTGTTTTGTTTTTTTTTTCTTTTTTTTTCATGGCCTTATGTCCGTTCCTCTGCACTCCAGCATGATGGCGCAAAGCCTTGTGGTTCTTCCGTCTGTGATGTCATCTGATTGCAATGCACTTTAACATCATCACCATGCGGCCTTGTGGATGATTTAACGCTTCTTTCCGTTTTGGTGTGTTCGTTTGGTGTGTGTGTGTGTGCGTGTGAGAGAGAGGTGTGTGTGTGTGTGTGTGTGTGTGTGTGTGTGTGTGTGTAATCCTCCACACCTGTATGACGTGCCCATGCTCTTTGTGTTCACAGTTACGGACGAGTTTATGCTGCCGACCCCTACAACCACGCACTTGCTCCAGCAGCCACATACAGCGTTGGTACCATGGTGAGCCTCCATTTTGTTCTCTTCCTCCTCCTCTCTCCCTGTGCATGTTTCTTCCACTCTCTCTCGCTCTCGTTCTTTTCAGCATGTGCGTCATTTGTTTTGTTGTTGTTGTTGTTGTTGCTGTTGTTGTTGCCTTTGCCTTTTTTATCCCTGCAGTGCATGGGTTTTCATACAGCTGACACCGGCTCGCTTAAACTTAATTGAATTTATCTTTTGTGCTAACGGCAGCTGAAATGCCACATTAATCCTCGCGGTAAACGTGATGAATGTCTTAATTTCTTGGCAGTGTAGTGTGTGTTAGTTATTATATTTCTAATTTTGCGAATATCACCTCGCCGAGCGCTCGGCTTAATGGAATAATTAGTCATTTTGATAATTGAATCCATCACCTAAGTGGTGCTCCGGCGGTGAAAATAAAAGGGAGGGTGGAAAAGTGAGAGCGAAAGAGAGAGACGAGCATCGACAGAGCCGGAATTAGCCCGTGGCATCCTGGGACTTCTATCACGATGCAAATTTTATTTGGGTTCACAGCACTGTATGGATTCTTCTCCTCACAGGAAGGGAAATGTAAAGTGATGCACGTGTGGAATGGATGTGTGCGGTGCATGACATCATTCATGGCTTTTTCTCATCTTTTTTTAGCTCATCTTTTTATTTGAAGTAGCTAAACTCGTTTCTGGCATGCAGTATCTTGGTGTTGCTTGCTGCATGAGGATCGTCTTGCATACAGGTATTAAAAAAAGTTGTGGGAATGAAAAAAAAAAACAAATCCAGCACTTTATTTCCCGCCTTCCTGCCGAACGCCGCTGGTGTTAAACGTGTCCACGCTGGCACTTTATCTTTGCAGAACGCTTTCGCACCACTGACCGACGCCAAGACCAGGAGCCACGCGGACGACGTGGGTCTCGTTCTTTCTTCGCTGCAGGCTAGTATATACCGAGGCGGATACAGCCGTTTCGCTCCATACTAAAAAAAACAACAACAAGGGGAAATCGAATACACACACCTAACTCAACTAAACTCAACTCAACTCGAATTCTTCCCGAGGGTGGTACAGAGGGAATCACTTTTCCGAGGCCTGGGTATTGCAATATACAATGCAGTCGTGCATCATTTTTTCAGCACCTCTTGCGAAGGAGAGAGGACAAAAAAAAAAAAAAAAAAACGGGCGACGATGATGACAACAACAACACGGATATTTTTCATCTTATACCTCAAGATATTTTGTGCTGTGTATTTTAATATTGTGGGTTTTTAATTTCTAAAACATAGAATCGTTGGCTGTAGAGGTTTCTGTGGTGATCTAGAGAGCTGCTAGACAAAAAAATGATGTTTCAAAAAAAAAAAGAAATCGTTAGGGCTTTATGATTTCTGTAAATGAATTATGTACGATAAATATTTAGTCCCAGGGGGTCGATCATATTTTGTAAGTGACTACAGTAGTACTGGATTTCTGGGTTTCTTTTCCTGTTGTTTTTTGTTTTTTCTTTTTTTTGGGGGGGGGGGGGTTATGGTGGATTAATTGCCCAGACACCCACGGAAGCAGCAGGGCGGGGCAGGAGGAAAAGAAGCCCCGCCCTGAGTGGCACGAAGACACAACCGGCAGGAGCAAAAAAAACACTTAAAAAAAACATTGTATGATTTCCTCTGTCTGATTCCAATCATGACTCCAAGCCAAAGTTCTCCTTTATTATCATTATTATTATTATTATTATTATTTTCCTTTTATCCTGGATCTGACGTAGCAGCTCTTAGAGTCACTCCAAAACTTCACCATGACAGTATTTCATATTTGACCTCGTTTGTAGTTTTAGACCCGTGATAGTTTACACCAACCACAGATGTTCTTTATATATAAATATATAAATATATATATATATATAAAATGGTACTTCCACTATATTGGTTGATTTGTGATTTTTATATGATGGGAGAGAGAAAAAAAGATTTAAAAATGTGGTAAGAGTAGTGATGTTTATATTTTATTTTGGTTATTTGTACCGGATGAAAAAGTGGGAGGTGTATTATTATTATTATTATTATTATTATTATTATTATTATTATTATTATTACTGATTTATAATCATATTGATAATAATATTAGAACTAATAAGCCGTGTGTATTACATATGAGCTGTTTAGTGGATAAAGTCCTCTTGTATAAATTACACCGCTGTGGATGGGTAGATTTTAGCGTAGATTATAGAAGGTGACTCGTTTTAATTTTTTGTTTTATTGGGTTTTTTTGTTTTTTTTTAAATGGGAATCATACTCCAAATTTATATCAACAGACGTTCATACAAGTAATGCAATCACTATTGTATATATGATTATGATATTTTTGTCTGTACTATTTTGCACACGCAACCTGCATTTATTTTTTTCATGATTTTTTTTGTTGCTGTTATTATTATTATTATTATTATTATTATTATTATTGTTATTGTTATTATTATTATTTTCGAGAGCATTTGTCATGTGACATTCTTTGTAAGGTTATTTTCTAGAGACGCAGCATTTCCACTTTGAAACTTGAGCTCTATAAGACTTGTGGGGGGAAAAAAGATATCTATATGTAAATATGAATAAGGATCAATATGTCATTTTTATTTTATTTTTTTTCCCCGAGTGCTACACAAATAAAACCAAGTGCTCCACTTGGCTGTGCATACACAAAGAAAAACTTCCCTTCCCTGTTGTTTACAAGTATAATCTACTTAGAGATGTTTGTCACATATCTCCTTTTTTAAAAAAAAAATATGTCGATACAAAAAATTTTAAAATGGAAATAAATAAATAAAATAGGGTGGCAGCTCCAATTTATCCAGCTGCGAATATCCTCTCGTGTGTGTGTGTGTGTATGCGTGCGCGAGTGTGTGTGTGTGTGTGTGTGTGTGTGTGTGTGTGTGATACACCCGGGGCGAGAAAATTGATCGTATTCCACTGCTGTAACTCTGCTATACTTTTCTGCTTCCAGTAGGTGTTGTGAAACGGGCCTTTTCTCCTTGTCATTGTATGTGCATGCACTCTATGATCCGCATAACAGTAACCATCAATAAAGTTTCTCAAGATAAGGAGAACTCTTCGTGGCCTGCTCCTTCTTCTACTTCTTCTTCTTTCTTCTCTCCTTCCTTCCACTTCTTTCCTTTTTTAAACTCATAAAGCGCCGTGGCGAGTGGATCGTGTTTCTCGGTGATGGAGTAGGTTTTTTCCCCTTGATTCAATTCCGACCGAGCTAAATTGCATTTAAAAGGCACAAGGAGCTCAGATAAAATTGATGCCTCCAGAAGCGATGTGCTCATCCCTCAGGTTTTTTTTCCCTTCTTCTTCTTTCTCCCTTCCCGGAGTTAGAGAGAACGGTGCGGAGGCGAGAAAGAAGGACGCAATCTGATAAAAGCGCAGCTTCTTCCAGGCTTCCGGCACACAAAGGTTATGAAAGAGATCTCCAGCCGGATCGTTGAGGGTGAAGTGTGGGGGAAGCTCATAAAAAAAAAGAAGAAGAAAAATGGGGGGGGAAAACAACGGGGTGATGAGTGGGAGGTGATGTTCACCAAATGCTGAGAACTTTACTAAAAATATCATACGGGGTTATTTTTTTTATTTTATTCTATATTCTAGAGGAGAGACGTTACTCTTTCTCGTCCGGCTGTGAGGGAAGGAAAAGGACAGGAAACACCACAGATAAAAAGAAGAGTGGGGAAGCTTCTGCGGTGCTCTGCTGAGGAAAAGGAGAGAGGGAATACCAAACAGCAGAGTGGTCTCCTCCGAGCGTGTTACACAGAGTAATTTATTTCCTCTGAGGAGAAGAACAGAAAGGAAAAAGGACAGGAGTTAGAGAGAAATTGTAAAAGAAGAAAGGATAGAAAAGAGGAAGAGGGGGAGGAAAACAAATCAGTCCGAGCTCAGAATGGTGCTCCGAATTAATTTTGCTTCTTTCGTCGGCTGCAAGAAAGGAAAGTGGAGGAAAAAATTCTAAAAGGGAAGAAGAAAGGGATCACAATCGCTGAAAAGGGGAACAAATTTATAAAAAAAGAAGTTAAAAATAAATTAAGGTGGCTTGGTGGTAAGTATGATCACACAGCATCACAGCCAGAAGGTTCTGGGTTCAAGTCCAGGGCTCTTCTGTGTGGAGTTTGCATGTTCTCTTGATGCTTGCGCTGGTTTCCTCCGGGTACTTCAGTTTCCTCTCCCGCACTCCAAGCGCATGCCCATTGGCTGTTCCAGATCCCCCGAGGTGTGAATTGATCTTTCTGGCATTTGGCCGACGCCCTTATCCACAGTGACTTACATTTATCGTCCTCCTCCAACGGGTTGGAAGCCCTGCTCATGCTCATGGACCCAACAGAGGCAGGTTGGTGGCACTGGGGATGGACCTTCGGATCACTGACCCAGAGCCTTATTCACCGAGCCATGATTGCCCCAATTGGTTTTGTGTGTGTGTGTGGGTGTGTGTTGGTCCGGCAGTGGACCGGCGAGCTGTTCGAGATGCACCCTGCCTTCAGCGTGAGCTGGCAGTTCGAAGTGGTTCAAAAACTAAATGAGTACAAAGAGCCGCCTGTTTTTGGGATTTTTTAAACATGGTGGTTGGCGGTGCTGCGCTGGACCGACCGATCAGCAGCCCTAAATTCGGAGCAAAAGAAAAATCCCCAAAAATGGTTCACACTTCCTGCAGAGAAGTAAAAGGGTACTTCGTCCAACAGTTCCAAGAACTCTGATCAGCTTCTCAGGTCCTGAGCACGGCGTTCCCTGATCTACAGTGAAGCAGAAGCTCATGAGCATGAATGTGTGTGTCGCCCTGCAACGGACCATCCCCGCCTTCGCCCAAAGCTCGGCTGAGACGGGCTGAGATTGTTGTTGAGTGTGTATGACAGAACCGATCCGAAAGCAGGAAGTGATGCGTCGTGGACGCTGCGTTTCGGCAAGGTGCGCGAGGCGTTCCCGAAATTCCGTGCGCAGCGGATCGTCCTAATTGAAGCCGAGACGAATCGTTCCTGTTCGCGACTCGATCGGCGTAATTAGAAAAACTTAGCCAGCGGATACGCAGCAAAGATAAGCGATATAAATGTTTAAACGTGATGAAGGAGTCGCATTATGCGAGGTAATTACAACTCATCTTCACAGAAATGGGTGATCAATAATTAAGGCGTCTCGGGTCACGTGGCGTGGAGCGTAATTTGGAAATGGTTATTAATTCCATTCTGCGTGGAGGAAAAGAAGCGCTTTTCTCTCAAGACGGGCATCCTCGGGGGAGACATGAAGCAGACCTCTGCGTTTCTTTCATTCCGTTCCCCGGCTGTCTTTTCCGTTCCTGTTCCTCCTGCAGTCCTTTAACGTGCCCTGGCGCTCCTAGGCGCGCTCCTCACAGCTCCTGTCAGGAATAATATGATACATGTTTCGGAATTAAATCAAGTATTAAATGAAGTAATTTGGGTCTCTTTGCTCTGTTTGAGTCGCTGAATGGGCCCGGATTGATTATCATGCAAATTGCAGCCCGTGTGTGAATGCTCGCTTTCCTCGCCCTCAGCTAGCCGTCGCTCACCCACCCAACCCCCCCTCTTGCCACCTTTTTTTCCCTCCTTCCCGCTCCCTTTGGCGCTCTGCAGTCTTACAAATCAGGCGTGCCTGCAGCCCTCGCGTTTATTAAACCTTTAAAAACGTTTAATTTTCCACGAGCTGTTCATGCGTTTGCGTCCATTACGTCAACCGAGGAGGAGGAGGAGGCGAGGGGAGACAGCAGGGCTCATTTGCTGTTCTGCTGACCACCCAAGAGTCAAAAAAAAAAATCTGACTTCTATTTATATATTTATATCTGTGTATATTGAGTGTATTCACTGGAGAATTAGAATCTGGGATAAAAAGCATCCTGTGAGAATAGCGAGTGATGAAACAGTCTGAGCGGGAGGTCGGAAAGAGAAGGCGAAGGGAAGTAATTCTGCCTTGAGCCGGTGGGGATGAGGACCGAGAGCAGGATTAGAGCTTATTGGGGTCCAAGCACCGGAGTCAGCTGGACGCAAACATATCATCAGGAAATGTACAATTTTGATGAAATGCGTAAAATCTTTCCTTGTGTGAATAAAAGGAAGTGAAATATAAATAATCTGTTTATTCACATGTGAAGTTTATTGTTTCGCGAGTTTGCCACATTGGAAGGAAGGACATTTTTAGGCCGATACAGGGATCCCTCACTTTTGGCGGTTAATGTGGGGTCGAGACCCGCCGTGAACACCGAATTTCCGTGAAGTAGGACCAACCCCCCTGACTGATGTATACGTACATGTATATGTGTATATAATATCAATAAATACATATTCAACACTATAAATG
>JAQNCB010000005.1:1547004-1557337 GCA_030068295.1 Euristhmus nudiceps | reverse complement strand
GCCCTCTACTGAAAAAAAAGTGAACTAAAAGGATTTTATTTCTACACAGAACATTCATACTCCTAAAGTACATGCGCCACGATAACACTTTATTATCTTCATTCTTTCAATTGGGAAAGTTGGAAAATAGGGTTATGTTTGGCTTTAACAGACAGAACACTTTTAAAGCATCCAACTCAGGGCGGAGGTGGGGGACAGCTTAAACAGAGTCGGCTGAGATGGGCTCCAGCTCCCTAATCTGTCACAGGGCGAACGCACACACAACCATTCTCTTCATGCTGATGTGGGGTTTCCTCTGGGTACTCCTGTTTCCTCCTCCAGTCCAAACACATGTACATTCGGTTCGCGTCCAGATCGCCTCAAGGTGTGAGCGTGTGAGTGTGTGTCGGCCTTCGCCCGGTGTCGGCTGAGGGAGGCTGCAGCATCTCCACGACCCTGATAGAATGAAGTGGTCCAGCAAATGAGTGGTTGAGAGAGTAAACAGTTCCATTTCCCATGATACACTTCTTTCCCCTGTCGAGTTCCGCTCGGTCGTTTGTGAGGATGTCGCCATCGGTGGCGTTTCAGGTTACAGCGCTGTCTGCTCCGCTGTTCAACAATGACTGAAGATTGAATTATATACGCTGGAATGAATGGCGGTTATTTCACTCAAGCGCCTCCCGGAAGAAACCGAGAGCCTGAAGTCACCATGACGATGGCTTCCTGTGAAACTCGGCAAATAGATTTACGGTACGCCATTCACCCATTCGTTCGACACGTGACACATGACTGATCGTCGTTGATCACTATCGTAATCAGAAGGACGCCTCTCCGTGGAGCTGCTACCGTTCCTCATCCGACCTCCGTCACATCCAGCCTCCACGTCGTCATAGCGAACACCTGGACCTGGCAGCCACGATGCACTTTTAAATCCGCCATCATAACCCGTCACTGCGTCGCGTCACACTGGGAATACTACGGCGAAAAAAAAATCGTTTATATTGATGTTTCTTTTTTCTAAGTGAGGGAGAGAAGAACAACGTGTAAACCATGAGGCGGTTCTGAGCTCGTAACCGAAGAAATCAGTCACACACCTTTAATTTACATTCAGGAGCAGCGCCTGGAGAAACGGCCGCTGAGGGGAAATTGATGTGCTGCCAGAGCTTTATTCAATTTCTGTGCTTCAAAGAACAAAAGGTGGAAATGCAGACTGTCGTTAATAGAAGAGAGGAGAAAAATAAAACGGATGATATTAAATGCTGCGGCGGCAGAGAAAGTCAACAATTATTTGGTTTCACATTTAAAATAAAAATTTAATGCAGCCTGAAGGGGGGCAGAAGCCCGTGCCTTCCTTGTGCCGGACCCAAGCCCAAATAAATGCAGAGGGTTACGTCAGGAAGGGCATCCGGTGTAAACACTGTGCCAAAGAACCAAAGAGAAGGTACATGGATGCACTGAGAGAGGACATGAAGTTAGTCGGTGTGAGACACCAAAAAAGACACCTTTACTGACATGACACTGAGCTCACCTGACCCGCCTCTGTCATAGTCACATTATATATATATATGTGTGTGTGTGTGTGTGTGTGTGTGTGTGTGTGTGTGCGTGTGAATACAAACTTGACTGGGTTTGCTTTTGTGTCAATTCTACACGTCACACTTGGACGGATGTGGTTCTGTTTTGGAAATATTCAGCCTAAGAATCTTGTTCTTTCGAGTATGAGCTTTGGGTGGTGACTGAAAGAACAAGATCGCGAATACTGGCGGCTGAAATGATCTTCCTTCGCAGGACGGTGGGGCTCTCCCTCAGAGATGGGGTGAGAAGCTCAGCCATCCATCCAGGAGGAGCTTGGAGTAGAACCGCTGCTCCTCCGCGTTGAGAGGAGCCAGTCTAGGTGGCTCTGGCATCTGGTTAGAATGCCCCCGAACGCCTCCCTGCTGTGGAGCTTTGGGCATGTCCGACCGGGAAGAGACCCCGGAGTCGACCTAGGAGGGACTACGTCTCTCGACTGGTCTGGGAACGCCTCGGTGTCCCCCTCCACCCTCGGAGAAAGTGGCCAGAGAGAGGGACGACTGGACCTCACTGCTTAGGCTGCTGCCCCCGCGACCGGACCCCGGAGCAAGCGGAGGAAGAAAAAGATGATGATGATGTTCAGAATACACAACCATCCACCTCACCTTTGACTTATAATTGGTAAGTAACTACTTTTAAAATAAGGATAAAGTGATTATCACCCTAAAAACCCTGAATACACATGCGCAGCACTTCAAAAAGAGGGGGGTGGAGGCATCGCATGTCACAAAGGAAGGCATGTGCGACACGAACACCCCTCCCTGGTTGGCGTGGCTGTGTGATGGGGAGGCAGCCAGGCAGGGGTGTAAGCATCACACATGCCTGACGTGGGATGCCTCCACCCACCTCTTCTCGAAGTGCTGCGCATGTGTATTCAGGGGGAAATGGCGGGAAAAAAAACACAACAAAAAAAAGAAACCGCACATTTGACTCTTTTATTGTCGTATTTTAAATGAAAGTGAATCCAAAGTTGTTATAAACAAATCGGTTACAAATGCTGTGTGGCTATAATTTAATTTTAGTTCACACCAGAACACACACAGGAAATGACATCACACACAACGACAATATGTACAGATAATACACCTGAACAATCCGGCTGCACATTTTTAAAAACACGAGATACGGATTACGCAATGTATCAGTAAATTAGATAAAAACAGGGATCTTTTTCTTTCTTTCTACATTTTTTACATTTACTCTTTTTGAGAGTAACTTACATTTATCAGCCTTGAAAACAACATCAATAAATCAAGAGAACATTTTTATTTACTTATTTATATATATATATATATATATATATATATAAAAATGTGTCAGTGAACACGACTGATCTGGACACCTTTGTCTCCATCTTTAGTCACTTACTCATTTCCCAAACCACTCAATCCTTTACCGTTCACAGAAAGACTGCAGCTGGACCATCACAGGGCAACACACACACACAAACACACACACACACACACACACACACACACACACACACACACACACACCCATTTACAGTCACTCTCCCACCTAACCTGTGTGTTTTTGGACTGTGATGTGTGCGCATGCAAATCCCACACAGAAACACCCGAGCCTGGGACTCAAACCCAGGACCTTCTTGCTGCGCCGCGAACATAATCACAACTGTGCCTCCCCGAATCTAATCTTTTAATGAAAACTAACCACGATTAAATGTCATGGAGGAAGTAAAAAATAGTCTCACTAAGTGGACAAGACGAGACGGGAGGATCTCCCTGACAGTATAGTGTACGAGCGCAGTCAATATTTTACCCAGAATGCCACGCTGACTGTGCATCGAATTATAAAACACAGCGTCGATAGGACTGTACTGTAGAAACGTCCAAAAGTATTTACAATAGAAGTCGACTTGTCGAATCTAACTCAGAGAGAGAAACCTCCCCCAAACCCCAGCAATCAGCCAGAATAATGAACCCGGCCCAACTCATGATGTTAAAGAACCCTTTAAAAATTATCCAAAACCCCGCCTCTGAAATTTCATAAAAATCCGTTGATAGCTTTTTGCGTATGTAATAATAAGCGAGAGTAAAATATAAACCTCCCACCGTCTGCTTTAAATACAAATAAATGACATAAACTGACTGACTCTCTAAATATGAAGTAAATTAGTATTTATTATTTATTTATTCATCTCCAAATGAATTTGTAGTAATTTTTAAACGCGAGGATGCAACAGTTAATCCGGTCTGCGTTCTGTGTCAGTAATTAACCCTGAAATGTTCTGAAGTGACAAGACACAGACACTGATTACATTACAGTAGAATAATATCGCTATCCTCCACGGCGGCCTGTTGCTTCATCTTCCTCCATCATCGTGACAGAACAATTATAGTCCATCCTCGGAGAATCTAAGCCTTTATTCCCATCAGCTCGAACCCGCTGTGCGTTGTTCAGTTCCAGAGGGCAATCGTACCAATGATTTATTTACACGCTTGCAAAAATGCTCTGCTTCACAAAAAACGGATTGTAAATAACGCCGGCACCACACACGGAGCTCCGTTTTTTCAAGGGCACCATCGCGTCCTCTGAATATCTTATTCCGCAAAGCAGTTGTCCTGGTCTCGGCGCATGAGCTGGCCCAGGCGAGCCGAAGTGAGCAGGAAGGTGATGGCTGTGATGAGCTCCGTAATGAAGGACATGGCTGCGAAGGCCAGAGACCAACCAAAATATATGTCGATGTCTTCCAGAGTTTTGGGGCCAGACGTGCACACGGCCTCTCGGAAGGCAGCTGCAGAGTACGCCACGTACACACAGATGCCCGTTAACGTAATCACGGCTAGGAAAAAAAAAGAAACACAGAAGAGCGTCATTATGTTTGGATTAGGTTTGGGACCAGAGCAGGGCCGGTCTGACACCAGATCAACCCTGTGGTATAAAAACATCATCATCTCCTTTTCTTTTTTAAAATCAACATTATCATTATCATCAGCTCTTTTAAGTGATAAGAAACGTTTCTTTGTGGATTGTCATGTGATAACATTGTAAATGAATGACGTGATAACACATGAATATGCAAATTGGAAACATAACTTTGTAAAATTGCGCATTATCACACTCGGGTCTGGCTACATACGTGACGTATTTTTCACATGCTCCAAGGAGGAAGGTTATGAGACTGGTCATATCTGTCTGTCTGTCCATGTGTCTGTGATCGCGATAACTTGAACACGATGGAAAGATTTCCACCAAATTTTCACTGAATATGAGTCTTGTGCCAATGAAGAACTGAATACATTTTGGATCCAGGAGGGGTTTGAGTGATTTTTTTTTTTTTTCACAATACACAATCAGGCAAGGAGGCAGAAATCACCCACAGTGCACAGGGAGGAAAAAATACAACAGATAATCATGCTCGAAAAATAATTGCAGAACAGTCCACAAGTGGGCAGCGTAAATCTACTTCATCTGCCAATAAAGTCTGGATTCAAAAGTTTGGAGATTGCACTAGCTTGGTGGAGGTCTGCACTCTCTGATTACAATTCCAGCTAAAAAAATTCTTTACGAAATGCTGTGTAAACGCAGCACTCACAGGTGGGTGTAAAAGTGGGGGCGGGCACATGGCTGTTATTAGTCACAGAGCAGTCGACACGTCTTTGCAGCTCGAGCGCAGCTAACTGTCAGCTCAGTTTGAGTCAGGATTGAACATATGCCTCGGTTCGCCTCAACACACAGGGTCTCAAACACACAGTGTGTTCATACACACACACACACTCGCACACGCACACACACACACGAGTGTCATTTGTGATGATGCACTAACTGTCGGTGCTGTTATGTCAGCTGAAGTGTTCGCACGGCGTGAAAGGTGTTCGAGCAACATCCCTGCTGTGTAGTTTTATTTTTTAAAGTACACACGTGACGTATGTAGAACGCATCAGCTCCTTTCTTTCTGCCGCGAGTCCTGGTACATGCACAAGCCTCAGGCGCCGATGTGTGATATGGTTATGAAGCCTCACCCAAAGTTATGGCACAAAATACGTTGTGATAGAACACCAGACCACAGTTAAGACCAAAAGTATGTCCCGAACCACCACTAAAACCAGATATGGGGCTGTGGGTGGGGAGTGGTTGCGAGTCTTCTGAAAAGATGTCCCAGAATGCCTGAATAACGATCAAAACTGCAGCTCTGGCGCAAAGTACACCATAAAATACCACAGTTTAATTCAAAAGTATATTCCAGTGTGCTCCTAACACTAATCACACCAGCGTCTGGACCAGAGTGCATCCTCAGAATACCACGGTAACCACTCAGACTCCAATTACACCCAACATGCCACGACAACCGAACAGAACAAGCTTAGGTTTCACACTTTGTACCATGAATATCATGAACTCATCCTCGCTGGCTGATTCTCATACATGGGATTTATTTAAAAGGTTCCCACTGAACAAAACCCGAGCTGTTGTTCTAGTTGTATATTAAAACACTCCAGACACGACCATGCAAACAGAACATAGTGGTATCTGGGACGGCACAGAGGCGTGGCTGACGTGTTTCCAGTTTGCAT
Organism: Euristhmus nudiceps; assembly: GCA_030068295.1. NCBI lineage: Eukaryota > Metazoa > Chordata > Actinopteri > Siluriformes > Plotosidae > Euristhmus > Euristhmus nudiceps. The sequence continues at coordinate 1,551,251 of JAQNCB010000005.1, read as the reverse complement.
ATTTTTGATTTTGATTCACTTGGTTTGGATGTTTTTATTTTCTCTTGCTGTCGCTGTTTTCTTTGATTATGACTTGAGTTCTGTTTTTGTTTTTCCCCGAGGTGTAAAGAGGCGTTGATGAGAGCCTTGTGTGTGATTTTTAAGTGAGCTGTGACTGTTGAGTCTGAGAGGGTGAGAAAGCTCACTGCCGCTGAGGAGAAGCAATCCAGTGGCGAGAAGAAGACGATAGGCTCGAGAAATGATGCTCATGACACCCATCATCCCTCCGACAAAGAGGACGATCACGCTGAGGGGCAGCAGCACGATGAACGTCGCCTGCATGTCTGTAAAAGAGTGATAATAATAATAATAATAATAATAATAATAATAATGATAATAATAGTGATGATGATGATGATGATGATGATGGTGGCGGGGTGGTGTAGTGGTTAGCACGTCTGCCTCGCAGCGGGAAGGTCTGGGTTTGATTCCCAGCTCATTCGTTTCTGGGTGGAGTTTGCATGTTCTCTCCGTGCTTGCGTGGGTTTCCTCCCAGTGCTCCGGTTTCCTCCCACAGTCCAAAAACATTCACAGTAGGCTGATTGGCTGTTCCACATCAACCGTTGGTGTGAAAGTGAATGGTTGTGTTCGTGTTGGCTCTGTGATGGCCTGGCGAGCTGTTCAGGGTGTACTCCGCCCTCACCCGGAGTCGGCTGAGATGGGCGCCAGCCTTCCCGCAACCCTAATTAGGATTAAGCGGTTCAGAAAATGAATGAATGAAAATAACAACAACAACAACAACAACAACAATAATAATAATAATAATAATAATAATAATAAGGAATGGATGAAGTAAATAAATAAATATATATGAAGAGAATGACATGAATAATAATAAGAGTAATAAAATAATGAGGATGTGTGGTACCGAGGTGGTTAGTACGTCCGCCTCACAGCAAGAAGGTCCTGGCTCGGTCAGGGTTTCCCTCTGTGAAGTTTGCATGTCCTTTCTGTGCCTGTGTGGGTTTCCTCCAGTACTCTGGTTTCCTCCCACAATCCAATGAGATGCACACTATGCTAATTAGATGCTTCAATTATGCAAATTCCACACATGAACACCGGTGCCTGAGACTTGAGCCCAGGACCTTCTTGCAGTGAACAGAGGCGCTAATCACTACGCCACCGATAATTCAACTCTTACATTTACGGTAATCCCTAATTCGAGTTTATGTTCCTCTGTTCTGTCCACGTCGCTGATCAAACATCCACAAGGAACTGGGATCCGTGAGCTGTTTGCAATCTGTTCAGTTCCCCACACACGTCGTGTCTCACCTGGACGAGGGTCAAGACTCCGACCTGGTTTTTTCCAACCCTCCCCAGTCTCGTGGTTTTTTCGCTGTGATTTGATCAGAAGATGGTGGGCTGCGTTTGTGTGCCGCTCTGCAGGGAGTGCGCATGCAGATTGAGTAAAGTAAGTGATTACAATACGGCTGTTTCCTTTCTTCACTGCTGGTGAGTTTATGAGTGATGAAAAAAAGGCAAGTTAACAAGCGTTACACCTCAACAGCTCATTAACTGCCTAATAATTTAGATTACTGCTACAAGACTGCCTCGTTCGTCCCGGGAGAACGACGAGCTCGGAATCGAGGACGTGTTTTAAACACCCAGTAAATCCCACGGCTTTCACGGGGGGACCGATCGAAACAGATTTACGCGTAACAGAAGTCTCCGATGTAAACACTGTCACAGACCGCCGATATCAATTCCGAGAGATTGTTGTGATCCCGACTCGCTAATTGCTTTCTTTGTGTAATCATTGCATCGTTTTCAAGGGAACGGGAGGCTGGAATGCAGGCTGTACTGATGGAGACTGTTGGTTTATCAGTACATTAGTGGTGACGGTTTACCTTGGATTCATTCACGACGACATCGTCCACTGCGGCCAGAGCACAGATGTTTCAGTTCAAAAAAAGATTCATCAGACACCCTTATCCAGAGAGACTTACATTCGCACAATCAGGCAGTTGAAGCTTAAGGGTCCTGCTCAAGGACCTAACAGTGGCACTTCAGTGGAGCTTGAACTCCTGACCTTCTGATCAGGAAGCCAGAGCCTTCACCACTGACCCACCACTGCTCACAACTCTTACTGAACATTCCTGGATGTCGGCAAGCATCAAGTTCCTTCTGACGAGTCAAATGCCCGTCAGTATCAGGATGCATCACAGCAAATCAGTGTCAAGATGCATCACAGCCAAGCATCATCAGGATGCACTACAGCCAATCAGCATCAATATGCAGCACAGCCACTCAGGATGCATCACAGCCAATCAGCATCAAGATGCATGTCAGCAAATCAGCATCAAGATGCACGACAGCCAATCAGCATCAGAATGCACGACAGCCAATCAGCATCAGAATGCACGACAGCCAATCAGCATCAGAATGCACGACAGCCAATCAGCATCAGAATGCACGACAGCCAATAAGCATCAAGATGCACGACAGCCAATAAGCATCAAGATGCACGACAGCTAATAAGCATCAAGATGCACGACAGCCAATCAGAATCAGGATGCAACACAGCCAATCAGAATCAGGATGCAACACAGCCAATCAGAATCAGGATGCATGATAGCCAATCGGCATCAAGATGCATACAAACACTAAACAGACAGACAGACCTACAAGCCATACAGAATCGAGTCGGCGGTTTGTTGAGTTTAAAGCTCCGCTCTAAAAGCGATGTAATAGAGAGGTGATGTTTCTTCAGCTTTTGGTAAATTATGGAGTTGTATATTATGGTCATGTGATCTGTGGATGTCCACAAACATTGTACTGTTGTATATATCATATCATATCATATCATACGCCTTCAAAAAACACATCTGGAATACAGATTCCTTCCTCCGTCTCTTCTCTGCACATTAATCAGGAATAAAGCCGCTAAAAACAACCCCTTCAGACGCAGGAACACACACCGTCTCCTCCAAAACGCCCACAGGAAGCCGGCAGGCACGCGTGACGCTCGGCAGCAGCTCGATGGCCAATTTCAGCAAATGAAGTGATGTGAAAGCCAATCTTCCGACTCCAATTATTATCCTGGGTGATTTTAACCACACCGCGACTAATGAGCTCCTCAGTTATCCTTTATGCATTAAACTCCAGATCACAGAGCTGGAAAGGTTCTGCTTTGTGTCTCGCTGACTTCAATCAAAAAGTAACAATCCCAGCTTCAGGAACACAGACATCTATAAATATAAGCCCCTCCCCCGAAACGGCCCCACCCCCTGCTCAATCTCATTTCAGAGCAATGGGCGTGGTGTAATATTCTAATAGCCATTCTTGATTGACGTTTCCACTCTGACAGAAAACGAAATGTGGCTGTACGTGTGGGCTCTGGACATAACGACAGGATGTTCACCTGAGTTCCTTTGTGCGGTTTCGGGTCCCAGAGGAGTGACATGTCTCCGTGAGGGTTCATCCAGACCTGAGATGCTACTCAACGTTTGATCAGTTCAGATAAAGGGGGCTTGAAACATTTCTGCACGTCATGTTCAGCCCTGACAGACAGAATCCATTCATTTAGGAACGGCAGGAGTACATGCTACCTTCACACAGCATTTGAGCAGCATTCTCTGTTCAGGTTACCATGGCAACATGATGCTTTTAAGTCCTGTCAGGGAGTAACAAGCAGCTAAGGCTGGGTTAAAGGTGGCAATCGCAATAATTTTGCATTGTGTCAAAAATGGTATCCCTTTCAGCACATGTAGTAATCAGAGAGTGTGTTTACTGTGTTCTGCAGTGTGTGTGTGTGTGTGTGTGTGTGTGTGTGAGAGAGAGAGAGAGAGAGAGAGAGAGAGAGAGAGAGGTGCAAGTCTCCTTATGTGTGACAATCTTCTCTTAAGATTGTGCATGAAAAACAAAACAAGGTTACAGACAGCCCCTCCCTGTTTTGGCACGGTGGTGTAGCGGTTAGCATGTTCGCCTCACAACAAGAAGGTCCTGGGTTCGATTCCCAGCCTGGGTGTTTCTGTGTATAGTTTGCATGTTCTCCCCGTGCTTGTATTGGTTTCCTCTGGGTGCTCCGGTTTCCTCCCACAGTCCAAAAGCATGCACAGGAGGCTGATTGGCTGTTCCAAATCACCCTTGATGTGAGAGTGAACGGTTGTGTGTTGTATATTCTATTCACACTCATATTTTTATTTTATTTTATTCTATTTTATTTTATTATATTATCTTATTCTATTCTATTTAGTTTGATTGCAACT
>JAQNCB010000005.1:1530840-1543127 GCA_030068295.1 Euristhmus nudiceps | reverse complement strand
ACTGTTGTGTTTCTTTGCACTGTTTGGGAACTTGAGATTTAAGCATTTCACTGACAGTAATTGCTTCACGTAATTCTTGTTTGTGACAATAAAACTCTTGAATCTTGAGTGTCGGCCCTGCGATGGCCTGGCGAGCTGTCCAGGGTGTATCCCACCCTCGCCCAGAGTCGGCTGAGATGGGCACTAGACTCCCCGCGAGCGACCCTAATTAGGATTAAGGTTTAGAAAACGAATGAATGAATAAATAAAGTGATTAAATCCTTCCAAATGTTGTTGCTCCTGATGGAACTCGTGGAGTAAAGTACCCCGAGGAAACCCACGTATGCACTGGGTGAGCTCCACACGGACACGCCCCTGCTGAACCCGGGGCTTATTCACTGTGAGGCGGATGTGCTAAGCACTCCGCCGCCGTGCCGTGAAACAGCGTCGAAGAATTAATTAATGTGAAGAAGTCGTGGAGGATTGTGCTGCATCTCAAGACACTTTCCTATATTCACATATATACACATATATATATATATATACACATACAAGGTGCAAAAAAGTCTATGAAAGCACTGAAGAGAGAAAATTAAATTCATAAATAACAAGGCAGAGAAAAGGTCATCATGACTCAAGCAACACGTTTAATGGTGTCGCTATTACATCCCGAGCATGATCACACCACAATTACTATCAATATGAATCCATTCTGCGCTCCACCCCCCGGCAGGGTGCAATCTCACCCCAAAATCTGCGAATGCTTTCAAGGACAGCGAAAATAACAGCTGAAATGAGAGCCAGAATCTTGTTTTCTTTAGTGTCCTGTCCATTATGGATCATCCTGATACTCCACTCCAAACAGAAACGAAAGAAGAGAAAGAAAGAAAGAAGGGGGGGGGCACTCAACTGTGGACACATTGAATTCAGCACAAAATAAACCTGAGGGCTATTTATTCAGGTAATTAACAGCCTTCCAATTACCAGCACAGCTCGTCAGAACAGAGCAGCCAAAACTCGTGCGTGCTTTTCTCCCTCGGAAAATTACATCTGTATCTCACGGCACCGTGCGCTTCTGCCATCGGATTGGTCGGAAAGCTGGGGAACAATTATCCTGAGCAGCAGCTCTGACAGTGCTGCCCCTGTGTACACTAATGTGCTTGTTTACTTGGGTTTGGTACATAAACGATAGGTTAGCTTTTCCAGTGTCACGATTCATTCACAAGGACTTTCCTCCAGAGGACACTCCAGCTCACCAAATCTGATCCGGTGGAGACGTGTCCGATCCGTTTGATAGAAGGAGTCCGCAATGTCATGCGTTTGTAATGGCCACGAAACCCATGCAAGCGTGGGGAGACGCCATGCTAAGCTAACAGCGCTAACCGTAGACTGCTAACCATGCTGGGAGGCATGGTGAGCACACCTACCTCTCAGCAAGAAGGTTACGGGTTCGAGTACCGGGCTCGGTGAGGGTGATCCGTGTACATGTTCTCCCTGTGCTTGCACGGTTTTCCTCTGGGTACTCTGGTTTCCTCCCATAGTCATGCATTAGGCTGATTGGCTGTTCCAAATCGACTCTCGACCCTGCGATAGTCTGAAAAGCTGTTCAGGGTGTACATAGCCTTTGCTCGGACTCGGTTGAGATAAGCTCCAGCGTCCCCGCAACCAAGTGACGTTGTGAGCGATAAAGCAGGTCGGTGTTACGTGCATGTGACTCTGTGCGAGGATAAAACCCGATACGGGGACGTGCATGAGGCACAAAGTGGAAACGATTTTATTTATATTTATTAAATCATAATATAACTGAAGAACTATTAAATATTCATAAGCAGATCCATTTGTTTTTCATGAATATTCATCAGCTGAAATGCCCCGTGAGAACTTGAGGTGTGATTGGTTTGGGGTTTTTTTTGGTCATTTTAAAGATTCATTCATTCATTCATTTCCGAAGCCACTTAATCCTACTTAGGGATGCAGGGAGGCGGGCGCCCATCTCCTCCAACTCTAGCAGAGGGGGCGGGGTACACCCTGGACAGCTCACCAGGCCATCACATGGTCAACACATACAACCATTTACTCTCACACTCACAGCTAGCGGCAATTTCGAACAGCCAATCAGCCTACTGTGCACGTTTATGGACTGTGGGAGGAAACCTGAGTACCCGGAGGAAACCCACCAAAGCACGGGGAGAACATGCAAACTCCACACAGAAACACACCGAGCCCGGGAATCGAACCCAGGACCTTCTTGCGGTGAGACGGACGTGCAGAGCACTACACCGCACAACTCTTTTCATTCCTTCGCTTGAATTAACTTGTTCCTTCATCTGTGAGCTCGAGGTTGTGCGTTACCATCCGGCACACGATGCACCGTGTGTTCTATCGCTCAAATAAGTGTTGACAAAATCATCTTCATGATTTCATGAGCTGGATTTCACCATGCGTGAGCTCCTGGTTAATATTCACCACCGGATTAAATCAGACTCGTGACATTTCCGTCATCGCTCCTCAACCTCAGCGATCTTCGCTGCGGTGCGGAACCGAACTCGGAGGTAATCAAAACAGGGTGCGAGTGTCTGTGCTGCTCGAACAAACTGCTGCATATATGTTTTCATCATTATCGTGTGAGGGAGAATATGTTTCAGGGTCTCTGACTGTCCAATGATGTGCTTCGGTAGCGTGGCTGAGTAAGAGACAGGAGGGAGAAAGGATTAAAGGAATACGTCGGTGTTTTCCAGCCGACATTTCCCTGCACTGAGGGCGGGATCAATCAAAGTCTCAGAGCAGCCACTCCGTTTTATTAGGAAACATGGCCGGTTTGGGACGACAGCCTGTCAAGCGCCAGCATCTGTCCGTCCGTCTGAACTGTTCTTGAGCGCAGTCTAGGTTCTAAATCGCTCAACAGATATCGATCAAACATTCACCACGTGTTGAGGAACAAAGTCTGATTAACTTGTACAGGTTCGAAAAATCATGGGTCAAAAGGTCAAGGTCACATGAGGTCATTTTAAAAAAGTCTTGCGCATGCTCAGAGAAATGTTGCCTTTTTGATTGGCTGTTCCAGCCTGGTCGTGACGCAAACTCGTGGGATTGGCTGGGCCACATCACTGACTCGTGTAGCAGATCACATTATGGATCAGTGCTGAGCTGCACAAACAACAAGCACAGAAATCACGGAAAACATTTATTTATTTATTTATTCATTCCTTCCCCTCCCCCACTTTCTTCATAATTTTATTCATATCCAATTCCCACTCATCAGGTGTTGCCTTCCCTGTCACACGACCACCACCGACTCGGGAGGGCCGAAAGCATGCGCACCCCCCTCTGTGAAATGCGATGGTATCCACCCGCCTCCTTTCGAACTGTGGCGCTATGCGTATTTGGGTGTGGTCTAACACACTCGGAGGGAAAGTAAAGTGCTTTCCACCCCCTCGTACGAATGAGCTCACAGTCGCCTGTGATTGGCTCACGATCGCTGTGAGTGACAGGGTAGTGAGCATATGCCGTCCCTCTCTCTCGTGAGAGCTCGGCCAATCAGCTCCCGCGGACTCCCAACCGGATTCAAACTTGCAATCTCCGGGTTAGTAGTCGTGTACCTTGTCAATGCGCCACTCGGGAGCCCCCGGAAAACATTTCTGCATCAGCAAAACGTTATCTGCAGAAGCCATTTTGGATTCACCATCACGCTCAGCTCACTCTCATGGCGGCGCTCTCGTCCTCGGAGTCACTCGAACGTGACGTCTCGCAGTCTCCTCAAGAGACGCCAACCCCGCCCAACACAGTGACGTCACTTCCAGGGAAAAACAACTGCTAAGCTGCTCACACCTGTAGTTTAGCGCACCGCTAGTAATCCACGGGATACTTTTCCCAGTTTTGTGCTTTTTGTGCGTCTGTATCTCTGAAACGGGTTCCATACACACTGATTAGACTGGAATGATGAGCACTACCGCGACTCTTTAAGTGTGGGTGAAGTGCATCCTGGGACAGACCTTTTAACGATGCCAATAATTATTTTCTGCGCAGTTAACACTCTTCGGACACAAAGCGCTTCAGAGTGACAGATAAATGATGCTGTCGGCGGATGAGTGCTGCAACATGAGAGGCAGATCCAATAAAATGACCTGTTGGTTTTGATTTCAATGAGCGGCCCATATGCTGGAATTTACGTCCGATGTCACGACCATTAACTTCATCACATCTCGTCATCACCGGAACAGTGCGATCTGTGAAACATAATTTTTGTAAATTACTCCGGTGAGCGGCTCGATTGCTCCGTCTCCAATTTATTACTCTGCTGGACTTCCTATTAGAGCGAAGCCTGAAGTGAACACCATGGAATAAGGGAACTGGATTCGTTATTGTTTCTGAAACAAGGCTGAACAGTGGAAATGAAGATCCACAGGGTGGATGGATTAATAAATAGAACACGAACTGAGAGAAAAGCCGACGCTTCACAAAGTTTCAGCGAGAGGAGAAACATACTCCGTTATCGTTTCTATAGCAACCACTATTTGTTTTGAAACATCGTGTTTATGAGGGGGGTGGCATGGTGACATAGCAGTTAGTATGTCCGCCTCTCATCAAGAAGGTCCTGGGTTCAGCGAGGGTGTTCATGCTCTCCCTGTGCTTACTTGGGCTCCCTCTGGGTACTCCGGTTTTCTCCCACAGTCCCAAGGCATGCACCAAATTGCTCCTGGGTGTGAGTGTGAAGGGTTGGGTGCCTGTTGGTTTTGCGATGGACTGACGAGCGATTGAGGGCGTACCACATCTTCAGCCAGAGTTGGCTGAGATAGGCTCCAACCTCCTTGCAACACTAGGACGATTAATTGGTCCAACGAATGGATAAATGGATGAATGTTTGCTTCTGAGGTTTACGTCCTCCTGACTATCTCCACGCAAAATGGCATTTTGGCGATGGGATTGGAATCATCAGCGTTTATTTGTCAGTTTGACTGTAGGCAAAACCCTGACCACACCCGCGCACGGATTTTCACCAGTTTTGGTGGGGACCCCACCCTAGTTCCTGACATGACCTCATTTCCGAATGTCAAGGTCAAAGGTGAAGGTCAGAGCAAGGACACAAAGTTTTGGAAACGAGTGCTCATAGCACCAATAGGAAACCGTATATGGACTTTCAAGTTCGACGGCCTCTTGGGTGCGCTGCCCATGCTGCGTGGTGGAGGTTCCTTACACTGTGCTCTGTTCTCTCTGTGAACCCTTTCCTCAGGTTTCCTGCCAAAAAAAAAAAAGAAGAAGCATCATGATGAAAGCCAGAGGGCCATGGCTTATTGTAGTCATTGATCAAAAGCAAAACTCTGATTTTGAAGGAGCCTCAAGGTTTTTCATTCTGCTCGACAAAAGGCTCCCCGCTCTGCTCTTTCAGCCTGTGCGTACAGTGTGTGTCCAGTTTGCACCAGCGGTGGCATATTTCCCAAACGCTTGATTTTCATCCAAGAATAAATAAAATAACACGAAGGAGGAATATAGTCAGAGCAGTCACTAGAAAGTTAAAGTTTGCAGAATTGCTGTCATGATCCAGAAGTGCACCTGACTGCTGTCTCTCGTCTTTTTCTTCTCCCCCACCGAATGAAAATACGTCCTTGGTGATGTATACACCCACGTTCGATTCATCAGAGGAGGTGCTGCAATCTGCCGAAACCAATTGAAAGCATTAATACAGGCTGAGCTCGGGCGGCACCTTGGGTTTTTTCATGAGATAAACAGAGGGTGGTGCTGAGATTCGTGCTGTTTGGTCGCCGAACTGAATTGCTGATGAGACGCACGGCACGTTTTTGTCAGACTAACGAGCCGAGGAATGCACGGACGACGCCCCAATCAGTGATCACGATACTTAAAGACTCTTTTCATGGGCGAACTCTGACTCTATCGTCTCCGGTGAAATTACTGAAGTATGAGTGAGTCTGCTTTCACCCTGTGTCGACCCTGACGTCATCATTCAAGTCACTTTGACGAGGTGCAGTCACTTGTATGCATTAAATAAAGTAACAGCTACCAGTGAGAACTTCGAGTGCATCGTGTGTGTAAACCCGACTCGCCAAACTCCCCCTCAGAGTGTTTCGAGCTGCTCCTAACACGTCCTCCCGCACGTCCGCTCATTCACCTCCCGTTTTATGTCTCAGTTCAAGACTAGTCTTTTTTTCTTCATGAAGGCCTGCGAATCACAGACGGGAAGATTTGCAGTGCGAGCTCTCGTCTCATTCTCCTGAAATGGTTCAGTAATTACCATGAAGCGAATAGTTGGAGTGAGGATTACACTGTAAGTGTTTGCAAGAGGTTGGTATCTGTTGGCTCGTCTCTTCTTTCCTGTGCACGTCTACTGCCGTTGTTAAACTGTCGTTAGTGTGGAAACAGGGCTATGTAATCAGCTGGAATTGATTGAACGTGCAATTGTGGCCTGAGATTAGCAGGAAATTCGGCTGTTTACAAACAATAGCGAAAGTTGAGTCGAGGATGGTGCTGTTAGGGGACGTAACTGATGAAAGGATCACGGCATGCTTTTGCAAGACAGGATAATCAGGCATCGATGTGGTTCCAGTGGCCGATGTTTCCAGGTGGTTTTAGTGTGTGTGTGTGTGTGTGTGTGTGTGTGTGTGTGTGTGTGTGTGTGTGTGTCCAGAGATGAGTGTTGCTCGTAAGTGTAGTGTGTGGACGAGCAATCTGATGTAACTGTGTTCACTCTCTTATGCAATCGGCACGCTTGCTGTGAGGAGTCAGACACGGCTGGCGGATCTTCATCAAATCCAGAGTTCCGCTGTGACTCCACAAATCCGCCAACAGTTTATTCCGTCTGCTGCTCGGAAGCTTAACGTTCATGAATTATTCATCTTCAAGGTGCTGCGGTACTCATTACAGCTCGCTGGTGCAATCCCGGGCGAATATCTGTGCACTCATTCTCACATGTTATGATCGAGGCTTCTGCGTCTCACTTTAGGGGAAGGAGGGCGTTTCCTGCTCCAGCATGACGCCGGGTGCTTTATTCTCTGTACGATTCCTGAGGGCGATTGAGCACTTGTTCAGGACGGTGCGAAGTTCGAGGGAGGGTTGCTTCTGCGATGTGTGTGAACAGTACATGACGAATCCTCGGGGTTGAAAGGGTTAACGTGAACACTGTTGTCCTCCCACGGCTCACGTCTGGGGGGTTTTTCACTGGTGTGTTTACTTGTTGGTGTCAGTAGTGGTTCTGTTCCATTACGCGCTTTACCTCCACAACCGATATGTTTGTTTATGCGCTTTATGGATTTATGTGGCTTGTTTCTGTGATAACACAAAGCCGTGTGTGTGTGTGTGTGTGTGTGTGTGTGTGTGTGTGTGTGTGTTTGATCTCGACTTGATGTGCGCTCAGTGTGCGACAGCTGGAATGTGGCGTTTTTCCAAAAGAAGAAGCCGCGCACCATTTTGGACCGACAGGAACTTCCACCATGGCGTCATGGAGCTGCATGATGCGTGCGAGTGGGGGGGGGGAGTGGGGTTTATTCTGCATCGTCCTCGACAGGGACTTTGATCTTTTGCACACTTCAGGGAAGTTTATATTAAAAATGACGAGTGCACTCCAACGGGTACTTCAGGCACCCCATCCAAAGCATGTGTGTGATTCTTATGAACAACGAAACGACTGAGAGATGAGCAGAATCTCAGAAAACCCTTCATCCACCCTTTCTCTTCTGGTACCGATCACTCGTCCGGGTTGAGGTGGAAGCTGGAGCCAATCAGAGCAGATTTCCGGTGAGAGGCGGGGCACCAGTCTATTAAAGGACTAATACAGACACAGACCACCATTCACGCTCGCATTCATGCCTATGGGGCGTATAACGTAGCCGATCGGCCTAATGTACATGTCTTTGGACTGTGGGAGGAAACTGGGGTACCCTGAGGAAACCCATCCAAACATGAGGAGAACATGCAAACTCCACACAGGACAGCCAGTGGCTGAGATCCGAACCTCAAACCCTCTTGTATTTCCATGCAATGCGACAGAGCCGAGCACCGACCCCTGCGCCACCCCTGGATTAGCATGTTTACGTGAAATGTACTTATGTAGAGCAGTGAGATGAACTTCCTGATTCATTCTTTCAGAAATAAACAGCTGATTGAATGTCCAGGACATTTTTTTTCTCCTCAGGGAGACAATAACAGCAGATTCTACCATGGAACAATGCAACAAATCAGCCTGCTCTTGCCCCTGCCTACGCTCCCTTTCTTGATGCATGTGACAAAACCTTCAGAAAATATTTAAGTTGCCTGGACTTCATTGAAAATGAAACAAGAGCACTCAGAGTATGCAAACCTCTGCCAAGCCCAGCAGTGAACCACTCACTCTGAGTTTTGCAGAGCCCCTTAATCCTACTGGGGTCACGTGGAGGCTGGAGCCTATCTCACCCAACACTGGGAGAAGGCAGGGTACACTCGCTAGAGCGTCACAAGACCCACACACTCATCCATTCATACTCACATCCACACCTAGGGGCAACTTGGAGCAGCCAATTAGCCAACTGCAGAAGGAAACCATAGCACCCAGAGGAAGCCCACACAAGCACGGGAAGAACATGCAAACTCCGCACGGAAACGGCCGAGCCGGAGATTCGAACCCAAGACCCTGTTGCTGTTGGGCAGACTTGTGAACCCCGACACCACCGTCCCGCTCCAGCGATGAACCAAAATGTAAAGGCCGATCCGATGTCACAATGTTAGAGCATCGTTTTGAATTGCTGGATCCAGAGTTTGATCTGGATCGTCTCCAAAATCAACTGGAGTCCACTTTGTCCAAAGCCACATAACCATTTGCATAATCCTGCGAACAAACACAAACATCACCTCCTGGTGAAGCTCATGAGACACGAAGCCAAAGCGAAAGGAAAAACAGATCTTGGGTGCACCGGGTCCATCTGCACACATGTAAAACCTCCCTCAGGCTTTTTGGTTTTCTTTTTTTTATTTTCAGTCGTGCCAAAGAACACAGCTGCTCATGCGTTCATGAGAGGATACTTCAAATGCACCAGTCAAGACCAGAAACATCGTTTATTCCAAAGAAGAGAAGATTGACGTTCATGTTTCCGTCTCAGTTCAGACCCCGGTGACGCCGAGCTGCCGCTGCATGCCGTCCTTTCACTCTCGAACTCATCGCATCTCAACCATCAATCACTTTGGATTTAAAATAAAGCTTCAGGTGCATGCGCCGGTCAACGGGAAGATACATGCTGCATGCCTCTCCTGGCACTCTGACAACGGCAACTCAGCACAAGATGGCCCGACAACGGAGACCAAAACAGCCCTGGCTCGACTGAGTCAAGGAGGATGTGTGCAAGTCACCATCACCCCCAGCGACGCCCCCGGGTCAAAAACAGCTGACCGTGCGAGGACAAAGAAGAGCAAGGAGGAAGATGTGCATGTTTTTTGGACTGTGGGAGGAAACCCCGAGGGAACCCAAACAAGCCCAGGGAGAACATGCAAACTCCACACAGAAACGCCCTCGACAAGTATGGGACGCGAACCAACAACCTTCTCACTGAACATGCTGACCACTGCACCAACCAAAAAAATATATATATTATTATAATTAAGTACATGAAGTTTTTTTATTATTATTAAATTAACGTTTCTTTTATTCCACCTTTTATTCCACCTTTTTATAGAGTTAGAGTTAACATCTTTTTTTTTTTCTTGTGAGTTGATCTCAATCATTTGTCAGGTCTGTCCCCTGCCACAACAACCTGCAATGTCCTTCAGGTTCAGCGAGTCCTTTACTTGAACCTTGAGGGACACCGCTGCTTCTCTGAGAGCCCTGAATCACTCAAGCGCTTTATTACCGTTCTTCGACACTCAGTGGAGTGTTTGCCTGCATCTGTTCCCTGAGACTGAAGTGGCCTTCGGCTCGCTGCCGTTTTTACTTGTGGGACATCTGCAGTGAAATGATATTTGTGCAGCTGTTCGAATCCGTAGGTAAAAAGGGGATAGAAACGGATCCATGACTGACATCCATTACCGTACAGTGACATCATCAGCGCGGCTTCCTGCTCTCCATCTCAAAGTCTTCACACGATCAGCCACAGCAGATTCTTGCCTTTTCAAAAAATGTGCCGCAGTGAGAGAATCCAACCCGTGTAGAACACCACCGCTTCTTCCTTCAGTACACAATTCATCACCGCCAGTCCGAGTGTTTCTGGCCATGCGATCAAACCAGGGAACCCTGGGAAACCCGGACACATGGGGAGAACATCAAAACACTCGGCTCAGACAAATAAATAAATAAATAAATAAGAAGCTCTTCTGCAGTCATGCTGGAGCGCAATCCGAAGCTTCGTAATGTCTGCTTAAAAACCTCACATTTATTTCTGACTCCTCACACTATTCATTCATTTTCTGAACCACTAAAAACAAATTAGGGTCGCAGGGAGGCTGGCGCCCATCTCAGCCGACTCTGTACAAAGGTGGGGTACACCTTGGACAGCGCACCAGGCCATCGCAGGGCCAACACTCACACAGCCATTCACACTCACACCTAGGGAGGCCTGGAACAGCCAATCAGCCTACTGTGCATGCTTTTGGACTGTGGGAGGAAACCGGAGTACCCAGAGGAAACCCACGCAAGCACGGGGAGAACATGCAAACTCCACACAGAAACATCCAGGCTGGGATTCGAACCCAAGACCTTCTTGCTGTTAGGCAGACGTGCTAACCGCTACACCACCGCGCCGCCCGACTCCTCCCACTACAGCTGATATTTTGAAACGTCGTCTTCTTCCACCTCAGCTCTTTTGAATGATAATTGTAACCTGGTTCTCAGCCCTGCGCTGCTCTTGTACATAACGAGACGATACAGTATGTGCAGAATAAAAGACTGAAAGACAAATACTCAGGGTGAGGAAATGAGGCTCAACCACCAAACTCAATTATTTCGCAATAACACGCAGGTGTGTCGTTACGATACGAGATTATTTTTAGGTCTTTCGCCGAAATAACTCCCGAAATAATTCTTCCTGTCTCGCTATCGGAAACAAGACCTGTCTGTCCCTCTGCTTGAGTTTATTCTGTGCACAAAAATATTTTTATTCACTAAATTTAATGAAAAAATGTGAAAGCAAATGAACACCCAGCATAAAGAGGAGCCATGTTTTCATCCCTGCGCTCCCATCACCAAAGGACAGAAGATCAGCACCGTGGCCAGCAGGCTTGGCTTTTCTTTTTCTTTTTCTTTATTAGTGTGCAATATTTCACGAGTTCTCCTGTTATCACTTTTTCACTGTGAGGGAGCAGACGTGAATCTCTGCGCTGCTGCCAGCTTTGCATTTTGCATCTGTCTGACTTTATTATTATATTTGAGACAGACTGTGAATTACATGAAGAAAAAAATTAATCAGATGGAAAAAATACATAAACAAATAGAATTAGCACATGAGTCTTACTTAATATGCGCCTTTGGGAATGTGTGAAGTTTCCTCCATTTCCAAAAGGATTGATAAAAGGCTGGCATTGATCCTGAACTAAACAAACAAACAAAAAAAACAAGAACATCTTCTTGACAGACAGAATAAACGAATCTGTGCTGCTTCTTTCTTTTTCTTTCATTTCCATATTTATTTATGCCAAACTCAATGTCATCTATTTATTATTATTATTATTATTACTATTATTATCCACAGTGATTGTTGTGTGAATGCAGAATAAAAGAGTAAAGCATCTTACAGTTGCAGGACCTCCAGAGTCCGGAGTGAGAGCTGAGAGATGCGGATTTGTTGCTCTCGATCTTTGAAGTATCGATGATGTACCAGAAATCACTTCCAATCGCCACAATCAGACACACAAAGCTGAGAAGACCGAAAGAAGCGAGAAAAGCAGCCAGGCGGCCCAGAGTCAGTTTCATGGTGCGGGTCGGGTTCGAGAGACACGCAGAGCGGGAGGAAGCGCACCTGTCCGGAGCCGAGCCGACTGTGGGACCGCGCACAGTGCAGGGTGCGGCTTTACACCGCGCTTTAACCACCAGGGGGCACTGTCTCTCTCGCTCTCACACACACACACACACACACACACACACACACACACACACACACACACACACACTGTGTATATATATATATATATATATATATATATATATTTCTGGACTATAAGTCGGAAAACTATAAGTTTTTTCATAGTTTGGCCAGGGGTGCGACTTATACTCCAGTGCGACTTATATGTCAAATTTTTACATTTACTTTTTACCAGCTAGCAGGACTAGTTACCTAACAAAGTTAGTCGCCAATCAGAAAATCAACTCGCCAAAGCGTGTCTGATCTCAGTGAGTTCAA
>JAQNCB010000005.1:1494634-1509605 GCA_030068295.1 Euristhmus nudiceps | reverse complement strand
GGGGGGGGATTAAACCAGAACAGTGAAGTAATATTTCAAAACGAATGTGTGGTTTCCATCTCGAGCATCGAGGTCACATGACCTGCAGCGCTGGAGGTGTGAATCGGCGCGATGGCGCCCTGTCCTGACTGGTGTGAGGAGATAATGAGTGTGTGTCTTCCTGCTTGCCTGTGTCTGCGATCTTCCCTCAGGCTGAACTTCACACTGCGTCGCATGGACGTGTCCTGCGAGGCGTACGATCATTTCCGCCGCTGCCTGAAGCAGATAGCGCTGCGGAGCGAGGAGGGCGGCACGAGGTTCACGGTGTCGCCGCTGTCCTGCTCCTTCCCTCAGTTCCTCCAGTACGAACGGGTCAGACAACTGGTGTGTCATGTTTACGTTTCCTGTACTCAATCTAAAGTACAAACACCCCCCAACACCCCCCCCATCTGATGTACACATCAAAGTGTACAGACTTATAGTTTAAATTCTTCATCATCAGCATCTCTCTGTCTATCTCTCTTTCCCTCTCTGTGTCCCCGCCTCTCTCTCTCACACACTCACACACAGTGTTCCCTCTCGATCTACCTGTCTTTCTCTCTATCTCGCCCGCACTTTCTCTCCCTCCCCCCTTCTCTTTCTCTTCGCAGAACATCATTACACAGTAACTGATTATCATGTGACCTTTCTGTATCATAATGACACGAGTCTGTTGAGGACAAAACATGAGTAACAGACGATAAAAGCAAAGTTAGTAAATTAAAAAAACGAATATTTTGTGCAAATTATTCTCATTTTCCTCGCAGCGTGATGTTTACTAATAAACAAAATTCACCAGAGAAGTGACAGAAAAAAGAATGAAGTTTATAAAAGAAAGTAAAGGATGTTTTTGTGAATATTTCATTCATTTTCTAAAGCGCTTAATCCTAATTAGGGTTGCGGGGAGTCTGGCACCCATCTCAGGCAAAGGACACCCTGGACAGCTCACCAGGCCATCACAGGGCAAAAACACATTGACAGCTGTGCAGCTTCTCTTTACAAAAGTCAGCAACGGTTCTTTTCCATCCCTCTCACCACAGACAGTGAGAGACACAGCCGGCCTTTGATAACACTTTTAACGGCACTAGCAGGACAGCCCAGTGATAGTGGGGCTTGAACCAGCAACCTTGGGATCAGTAATCCAACACCTTACCTCTGGGCCACTACTGCCCCTTGTGGGAATATTTATTTATTTATTTGCGCTTGTTGACGAATGTTGAAGTAGCATCTGTATCTCAGTGTTCCTGTTGGACAGTTGTAAGAACGACAATCAAGCGTAGTCATATCTTTTATTTTTATTCTTTTACAGGAGCTTTGGAAAGTTTCAGCTTGTCACTTCCAGACTTCCTCCAGCTCAGCATCCTCATTTAATCCTGCTGAAAGCTAATCCAGGATCAAGCTGATACTCAGTTCTGCAGTTTTAAATGTGCAAAAATTAGTTGGCTCGGTGCGAAACGAATCCCTAATGTGAACCTAATTTTATATATATATATATATATATATATATATATATATATATATATATAGAGAGAGAGAGAGAGAGAGAGAGAGAGAGAGAGAGAGAGAGAGAGAGAGCTATACATCCAAAAAGTTGTTTAATCTAAATTATTAATTTAACACAGGTTTTATGATACAGAATGAAAGTGATGGTGCAGATGAAGATTTTACTTTGAGTGATCACACTGTTGGAGTTGGAACTTAACAATGTATGATAAATTATTTGTAACGGAGCTAATCAGTTAAATCATATACCACAATGATAGGTTAAAATAAATAAATGTTAAATACATATAATAATTATTAATAGAACAGAATTTAAAATGAAACAATAGAGAAAGATTAAACATCAGAGAAAAACATGCTGCATTTCCCATGACGGACACTAGAGGGCGCGGTGAATCAAGATTCTCGAGTTTGAGTGGATTTCGGTTCTGTTCAGTGAGTCAGTATATTCGGTTCGCAATTGTAAAGAATCGGTTCAAGAGGACGACTCCAAGAACTCATTTTTGAGGGCCGCCCGGCGTGTTTGATCATTTTTGGGACGTGACTTCACTTTCTGTGAGTTTATTTCTCGACACTTTTCACCAGAGTCCCTTCTTTCATTAAACCAGGGAGGACTCACTGCATGGCAAGTTGAACTTTAACTTTTTGTTTGTTTAATTGTGTAAACTTTCTGGAAATGTTTATAATCTGAATTTGTCTTGGGAGGGGACAGCGAGTTTAAATAAAAGTAAAGAAATAGTTTCTTTCAAATATAAAAGTTTGGGATGAAACATACAGAGAGGAAGTTTCGCCTTCAGTCAGCTGGTTACATTTAATTTCGATTTTATTCCCTTTGCTCCAACGTGTTTTAATTTCAGCTGCAATTAATTACTGCCCAGATCATCAGCACAAACTTCAACCTCAACAGGTCAAACTAATAAACTTCCTCTAATACTTTATTCTATTTAAAAAGAAATGGGGAATTTATTCCCTTTAATTCCTCAAACACTTGGTTTATATCTAAAGTTTTAGAAAGAATCATATCTGATCAATGTGTGCAAATATAACTGGATAAATGATTCCACTCTGAGAAGCAAAATGGTCAGTTGTCTACACGTGGCGTCACTGGAAAATGTGTTGTATTTTTTTAATCAATATACAAGGCGACATGAAGCAAATTAATGACTGTCCCAAGAGAAATCAAATATAAGGACAGGATGTGAAATTACACGAGGTTCAGATGCTCATGGATGTGTCGCTCAGGAGTGAATCGACTCTTTGAGCCGAATCTTTGAACTTTGTTTTTCAAATTCAGCATTTAATACAGCATGAGGCGCAGAAAATATATAGCAATGAATAAAAGGAATAAAGCACAATTCAACAGTCCTGAAGGTTTTCCTTTTGTATTGCAGCAATTTGTCGATTTAAAAGTATTTATTAAAGAGCACGTGATGTTTATTTGCTGATATATAGTCACGTGTAATGTGATGTCATTTAACGACTACCCCTCGCCCTCTCTTTCTCTGGATATGTGTGTGTGGATTGAACAGACAAAAATATATTTCTGGCTGAGAAATCCCTGATCTTCCAGTGCTAATATTGGCTGCTTGTGAGAAAATGTCACACAAACGTCTCCTTCCATCAAACTTGACATCCTACTGTAATGTTATATATACACACGAAAGAGCAGATGATCTGATTTGAGGGGCAACGGTGATTGAATGTTGATCAACATCCTCAAATATATCTGAACTCTTGAATCGCAGTGTTGTAATATTGAATCGCGTTCCATGATTGATGTCGACCCAGTCATGGCGGTCACTAAGCAACCAGAGTTGTCATTCTAATTCCTCGTTTTAAAAAAACCTGCACTCTTTAACATTATTCGGGCGATCATGAGGTTATGTTGGTGTTCTTGTGTACATTGTGTACTCCGATATTCGAGCCGCGGGCGCCACTCGCTGCTTCTTCCTTCAGATGAACCTGTTCAGTTTGTGGGCGGGAACAAATGAAGGGTGTTGTAATTTCTCATATCCGATTGGTCGACTCAACTGGCCACCACTCTCTTCCAATTGGCTGCTAAGTGTCAAGCTGACAACGATGACCCGCCCTCTCGTGCAGATGCCAGTCTCCTAGCGACGTGTTGAAATCCGAGCTGCTTCCAGTTCATATACATTTAATTTCTTCCTTAATTTTTCTTCGGGTTCACCTAAACGTGAGCGCTTTTTGAAGAGCAGGGAACGTACTCGGTGAGATGTTTTTGACTCCCGCATCCCCCCCCCGTGTTTAAATTTCTGACAGCATTAACTGTGCAGCTGTTTGTCCGTTTGAGAGCTCGCGCGGTGGAAACTGGACAGCGCGAGCGAGCCACGAGCCGCTTCTGATTTCTCCTCAGAGCTCAACGGCTCGGGTGCTTGTGTGTGTGTGTGTTTGTTTGTTTGTTTGTTGAAGCAAAATAACGTCTCTTGTAGTCATTTAGTCGAGCTGTTTCGACAGGATGCTTCGTGTAAAACCTGTCATTCATTTCCAGTTAGCTGGTTATTGTTTTGGTTTTTTTTGCTGCTGTTTGCTCGCGTTATGGATGTTTATTTCAGAACAGCAACCAAGTGACAGGATGAATCCGGTCGGAACCGGTTCCAGTCTCCTCCTTAGTCAGTCGGGATTTTCATTGTAGAAAATTATAAAACTATGATCACTTATAAATTAAACACGGTACACGTCAGCTTATTAATTAGTTGACGTGATGTCGTGTCTGTTATCTTATAAACCCGTGTTTACCCTGAGGAGAGTGTTCTGGAAGCGAGCATGGCCTGAAGAGTGAAGCATTCGGGGGAGGGGGGGGGTGCTAATCATTAACGGTTTCATTCGGCTCATTATTTATTATTCATAACTTATGCAAATGACAGAAGAAGAATAGGAAAAGTGTAAAAACAAAATAAAATGTTGGGTTAAGTCGTGCAGCCTCAGTAAAAGTGCACTAAGTTGCAAACAGAAGGAGCTTTCGGGTCCGCTCTGCGCTGTTTTACATCGACTTGTTTACATCCACATCCTGACCAGCGATCCTGTGGGCGGAGCTTCATGAACATACAGGAAATGTTTAAATGTGGAGCCCAGATAGAGATCAGAAATGTAATTTTTGAAAGAAAAATGAGTTTAGTAAAATTTGTATATGCAAATCATTTTGGCGGGCAGCACTGTAGTGTAGTGGTTAGCGCCGTTCGCATCGCAGCAAGATGGTCTTGGGTTTGATTCCCAGTCTGGATGTTTCTGTGTGGAGTTTGCATGTTGCATTGCTTGTGTGGGTTTCCTCTGGGGACTCCGGCTTCCTCCCACTGTCCAAAAACATGCACAGTAGGCTAATTGTCTGTTCAAATCTCCCTTAGGTGTGAGTGTTGGCCCTGCAGTGGCCTGGTGAACTGTCCAGGGTGTACTCCACCCTAGCCCAGAGTCTGCTGAGATGGGCGCTAGCCTCCCCGTGACCCTAACTAGGATTATGCGGTTCAGTAAATGAATGATTTTGGCGAGCAAATACATTTGCAGGTCACGTACATTAACCTGCAGGGTTAAAAGGCATGTGGAGTTGTGACTGGGGCGCAGGTGCAACAAACTAATGTGGAAAATTATCTCCTTCCTTTTGGAGTCGAATATTTTTCATGCAAAATAGCTTCGCTATTAGTTTGCTTAACATGTGAGCTTGGTTTTATTTATTTATTTTTGTGTGTCATTGGATTTCTGATACCGCTGTCTCGTGTGTGTCCGTTAAAACCGTCTGTTTGGTTTATCTCGGGTGATAACTGGATTATACGTGCTTGTGTTTTGTAGCCTGGGCTTTGGTTCACGTTTTCATCGACAGAGTTGGAGTGCTGTGTGGCGTGTATTGTATAACAGTAATAGTTACACGCCGTTTGAGCACGCAGCATATCTGATTAACTTTATTGCCCGGGAAAGAGGCGTTTGCTGTGACTGCTCGAAACAGCTTCAAACCAGATTTTCTGGTTTGTTATCTCAAGACCTATGTTAACCTTTTGAGCTCTGAAAATCATCAGGAATGAGTCCGTGGTCTTGATTCGAAATATACAGGAACAACTTGGGTGTTATGTTTGTCAAATTAGGTATTCATGACGGTTTAGCTGTCCTGCTTGTGAAAGGAAAAAGGCCAGAGGTCTATACAAATATTTTGTTCTGTACTGAACATGTAATCTGTGAGATACTGAGGAGTCAGGAAATGTGCTGCGCTGTGCAAAAAATAAATTAATAAATGGCTTGAAAGTGTGTGGCTCGCTCGAGCTTAAACAGAACATGCTGTAGGTGGTTACGGTCTCCTTGCACAGAGGACCAATAATCTCAACCTGAATGATTCAGGGCCATGTCTGAGTACCCGAGCGGCTGGGATTTGATTTGGAACGAGTCCAGAGGATGAGGTTGTGAAACTTGCGGCTGGTTTCAGCTGGATGGAGCAGACCCGATGCATGGCATTTGAGAACAATTTCATGCTTTGAAGTCTTTATGCGAATTAATATGCAACTAGGATGAATTCCCTCGTCGTACTTCTCATAAAATAAAGTTATTGTTTGTTTTTTCCTTTTTTAAAAACAGAGACATGGAGGAGGTCCCTTGTTGATTGTTTCGTGCAGGATGAGTCTCCGAGCGTGTGATGCAGCACTGTCCGCAGCGCTGATGTCCGTTAGATATTAACTCGCTCACCTTAAATAAGGTTCATCATTTCAGACGAGACAGTCGCATGAACTCCTCTCGGTGAGGACGCATCCATCGTTCTGCTCCCCGGGTTGCAGGTTTAAGGTGAGTAACTTGAGGTTTTTTTTGTTTGTTTTTGGAGTGCTGTTGGTGAGTTTGTAACAAAGGTCAGGGATAAAATTTCAGAGAAAACAAACAGATATCTATTGAAGCAGGTTTACATTTAGATTTGGCTTCTTGAGGCTCCAGTGGTTTCCGTGGCAACTGTGTATGATAGTGTTTTATTCATGTGGGGTTTTTTCCATTGTTTGTGGGGGTTTTTTTCTCCAAAAGTGAATTTGACATCAATCAGTAATCAGCGAAAAGGAGGAGGATGGGTACTTGTTCCTTGTGAGAATGAGATCCAGACCAGAACAGGATGACTGTGTGGGTATAAGTGGCAGAACTGAGGGGACGTGTGATGGTTGGATGTGAATTCAAAGTGAACAAAATGAGGAAAGTGAAACGAGCACAATGTGGGAATTGGAGTGCATCTGCTCAGGGGCTTGTTCTCTCCATGCATGTGTTGGGTTCCTCCGGGTAATCCGGTTTCCTTCCACAGTCCAAAGACATGCACCTCAGGTGGCTGATGAGTGTCGTTTATTCGGACGGATCTTACTTTAGTTATAAACCGTCGTTTTAAATTCCCTGAAACGTGTGGGGAGAGCGCGTCAATCCCCCAGACGAGTCAAAACATTAAAAACTCTCAGATCAGGTTGATACCGCGGCCGGGAGTCTCATGGAAGCAAACCGGCCGAGGTTTCACAGGAGGGAAGGATGGCGTAAGCTTATCTCCCCGCCACTTTTAACCATCACCAGCCAGTCACAGCGCCGGTGAGCTTGTACGTACAAGACGTCTGATGGCGTCAATCCCCCCAGTGTCCAGTGATGTGCAGGGAGTTTAAGAATGCGTGAATGAATCATGCGCTCCTGGTTGGTGGTGGTCACATGATTGGCAGGCAACTGTTGATGGGTGGGAATTGGCGATGACATCAGGGACGAAATTCATTCAGTTGGAGGAAATCTTCTCACTGTGTTAAATTCCTTTAGAAATGCACAAACTGTGGCTAACGGGCAAACCATTTCAGGAAAAATCCGTTTGTTGACCCGCTTCACTGCTGGTTGAACCCGACCCTGCCTCGCAACGTGAACTGTGAGCTCCGTGATGAATGAACGCCTCCTCCGTGGCCCTCCGCCCAGTCCATCAACTATAAAAGCTCCACGCGGCATGAAACTCCACGCACAATAAAGTTTCCTAATATTTGTAGAACAGGAGTCACAGAAATGTTTGTCAGGTAATGCAGGCGTTTTAAAGCCTCGCTGCTCCTACGCTCCATTTCCGAGGCACTCGCGGGACCAGGTTGTGTAATACGGCGGTGATTAGCATCTTAATGGCCCCCGATAATGGCTCCGCCGTGAGGAGAATGCGTTTGTGGAGTTTCGTCCTGCCCTTGAGTCCTCCGTCTCTGGCTGTGCTCGCCTCCTCCGTGTTCCGTTTGGAAAATGAGCTTGGCGTTTTAAAAGTAATCACCACGCGCCTGGGCGATGAGGGTTATCTCCTTCAGTCAGCATGAAATGTTTCGCCGGTGCAGTGAAAATCTGTCGGATAATGAGGTGGAGTGGACCGGAATTCCGCAAGCAACGAGAGATGATGGGGGGGGGGGGGGGTGGTTGTTTGAGTTAGTTTTATTATTATTATTTTTTTTTAAATCATCACTTTGGAACGTGATCTGATCCAGGGATTGGACATGGACACGGTGTGGAAGTGTTCGATCACGTGTGCGGCTTTTATCCATGAATCTTTCCTGCCACATGATTCCGCATGAAGTGTCTGCACACACGGCGCACGCCATGCACCGGAGACCTGCTGACGTGTCGTCTTGGTGTGTTGTTTCCTGATTCTTGAGTGTTAAATCGTCTTGTTTTCGTAGCAGAGACAGCGAGTGTTGTCCTGTGGGGGCGTGGCCTGTCTAGCATTTGTTCTCCATTCCAGTGAAAAACTTCGGTACCATTGAATAACTTTATGGCGTATTTAAACACGTCACTTTCACTGTGGCTTCGGTGCCCTTTCGTAGTTTTTGTCGTCTTTATGTAAACGTTTTACTTGATAGAGTTCGACAAAATTCACAATTTTCATCCGTCTTTTTGTTTGTTTTTTACATACGAAATGGGAACGAATTGCACACAGGAACTTGTGTTGAGGCGGGAACCAAAGGAACGCTGCACTGTCGGATTGATCCGAGGAATCGTGCAAGGCACAGTTTCCGTGTTGCACCAGCTACACGTGGGTTTGTAAGGCGTGTGATCTTTAAAATGACTCTGAGGGAGACTCTGGGTCTCGAAAAAGATGTGTTTACTCGAAGTAGTTCCTGTCACGCTGTAGTGTCTGACCACAATCTACACATCACAAAGGTCCGTCCTCAATTCTCATTGGCTCTTTTTCTGGGTTGCGTCTCTGACTCTCTGTCGTCAGTTCTTTCAATCAAAGACTTGATTCAGAACCGTTTGAGCCTCTTAAACAAGCCGTGGAAATCACTGGCGCTTGTGTGGTGCCACTGTCAAAGAACCAGTTTCATCCGGTCCTGATAACACAGACGTCATGAAAGTTCCTGCCAAAGCAGGCAGTGTTGCATAACTGTTTCCCCCTAAATGTGGGACAGAAGGAATATACACTCGAAGCTCCCTGCTTGGGATGGAGACAGGAACCGGCCCCCCAGTGTCTGATGATGTACTGTAGAGTTGAAACACCCTTCTGTGAGTCCCGACTAACGAGTGAGCAACAATGGAGAGGGAAAAAAGTGAGAGTTTCATTCATGATGCGTGTTCGTAGTCCTGGTTAAACTGGAATGTTGAATGTCGAGGCGGGGGGGGCCTGGCCTAGTTAAACTTGACAGTCACGGTTCCCTCTCTCTGTCCCCCTTCATGGAAAGATGGACAGAGAAGGCGGTTTGACCGAAAGCCTGCCCTGCTGTCTGGAGTGTAATTCATAATTTAAAGTTGATGTGATACCAGGAAGAAGCAGGAAAGAAATCATCGGCCTCATTAACTCGTCATCGAGGCTACGCAGTGTGCTAAACGCGCTCGCTGTAGAGCCCTTCTCCTCGGCGCCCACACTGAGCCCGGTGGAAGCATATTGTAGACCTGGCAGGAATCAGGATCTTTGTCATCATGAGGCGAGTGCTGCGTACGTCTCGTTTAGCTCAGACGGCGGTAGGCATGCGCTCCCATGTCGGAATGCGTTCACCACATTTGCTGCGGTTGTAGAGTCACTGAGTCGAGCTGACAGGGTGCTTTCTAATAATAACCCTCACTTATTACTAAAAGTAACTCCAGACTGACTGGATATAATCTGATCTGCGCAGCATGCGCACGGTGTATATAATGTGCAGGATATTGTTCGGATGGCCTGCAGAGCAGAGGTCCCTGTCGAGTGAATGGTGTGGGATTTGATGTGTTTTTTCCTTATGTGGAGTGGTTCCGAATCGCTGACGTCCCGGAGAAAGATGAAAGAGCAGGATGTGATTAGATATTGATTCTTGCGTCTCTGAAAGCCGTCGGTGTCGAGACGCTCCAGATAAATCAAAGCTGTTCTGACAGTTATGGCCTGAACACAGTCTGCACCAATGGGGGTTATTGATCGAGAAAAGAAAAGCAGTGCGTCTAAAAGTAACGGAGTCGTTTAACGAAGGGAAAATCCAATTTGCACTCATTACACTGGTGTTCCGACGGAAGGCTTATGACGACGCTTTCAGTTCCTGTTTCAAAAAACCTCAATCATCTCGCCTCGCTGGAGATTCGTTTACCTTATTTGGAAGCTTGAGACAAAGTCTGGACCCTGTGGTTTGCATGTAATTTTATGTTAATCATCCCTCCGGAGTCCCATCCATCCCAGTCCAATTCTTCAGGAAATTGTTGGGTCCAGAATTGGATTGGGATCATCGCTGAAATTTAATGGCGTTCGGCGTCCTGTCCTCCAGGAGAAATGTTGTACTCACAAACGAACCAGGGCGAAAAGAATCTCCTTGATGGAGGGAAAAACTTGATTTATTTATTTTTGTTTGTTTGTTTGTTTGTTTGTTTTTTTCCCTGTGATGTAGATTAGAGTCAGTGGTGAGGTTTTGATCTGTGCACACCTTTTTTCTGATCTTGGCCTCCTTTGCTTTGTTCCGCAGGTGTTCTGGAAGGCAGGTGGTCCCGTCTATCTCACGCTGTCCTCCCTTCTTTCTGTCTCTCTCTGTCTTTTTTTGTGTCTCCGTCCTTGTCTAAGAGCTCTTCATGGCACTCCTGAGTCGCCACCTGACTCTCTCCCTCCATCGCAACTTGCGCCTCGTGGCTCCAGGTAAAAGACTAACCGTATCAGACACGTGGGTCATAAAGTCTCATAAAATCATATACTTTCTCTCGAACACTGTTTATGGGTCGGGTTGGCTGTTAAAGTGGCACTTATGTCATTCAAAAGGTTCATGGGATGACGAGGGCGCTCATTAACACCCAGAGTCCAGAGACCAAATTACTCCGAGCTGAAAGTCGGAAGTGTGTAGGAACACGGGTACCGTGATAAGATCCAGGATTTAATATGGACGAGAAAGGACGTACGCCTTCGACGTAAATGTTGGGAGGGAGGGGAACGCGCACACTCGAGCAGAAAGGAGTGAGTTCTGAAGGAGTGAGTTCTGAATGGACTTTAAGTATTTTGTGATAGTTCCTGTCCTGCTGGTCCGCCTGGACAGTTTCGGGCTGTAAAGAGTCCAGCACTGCATAAGGAACTGTGTGTTCCATCAGTGACAGGACTCGAGCTCTGCAGCACAGAGAGTGCTTCACAAACGCCGGTCCACTTCTCTGGGCTCGGAGGTGTACGGGCCGGACCACCACATGGTGTCCACGCCTGCTGTGTTCGCATGAGTCAGTCTACCAGACCGCTTACTTTGTGCGTGTGTGTGAGGGGGGGGACACTTCCCTACCTGAGCCCCAGCCGTGAGTCGGATGTGGAAAGTCAAGATCAAAGCGGAAGCTTGGAGCAGGGTTCCTAAATTTTAGAGATAAATCGATTTATAACGTGAAAAAACGAGTGCCAGGAGATCCACCTCCCTGTGCAGCAGGAAGAGGAAATCGTAGACGGACTTTGAAATGAGACAATGACCATAAAAGGTCAAACGCAGGCCATCTCGTTATCCCTTCAAACAAGAGAAGTGTTTTTGTGAAGTTGGTCACTTTTAATAATATTATAGAACTCCTCATAAGACGTGGATCATTTAACCTCGTGTCCATGTGGGGCCGCTCGCTCTGAGGCTCCTGTATTTATACTGTTCTCTGATCTGATTTCCAGGCTGTCGGTATGTCAGTCAGACCGCTCCGAAGACTGTGTCCGAGTTCGAATACGATGCTCCGTCTATGAAGACTCCGATTCCAGGGCCCAGATCAAAGGTTCGGTCTCATCTTCGTTTGTCTTATTTAGATCTGTGATGATTTATTTTAATCTTGACGTAAGTGTGTGGTGTGTGTGTGTTTGTTCTGTTCCTTCTTCTGAACAGGAGCTGATGAGACAGCTGGGAGAAATTCAGGTCAGCACTACGCTTAAGTCACAAAGCTGAGTCATGCACAGCGTTCCCCTTTTTAGGTGGGAAGAGGGATTACAGAGACAGCAGGAAACTGCTGTCAATATAAACTCTCAATCCTTCATTAGTCCGACTCACAGGTTCAGTTCACTGCTGTGTGTGTGTGTGTGTGTGTGTGTGTGTGTGTGTGTGTGTGTGTGTGTGTGTAAAAGTAGTGCAGAAAGCATCAAAGTTCTGAATTGATTTTCTTACTCGGATCAGTTACCCAGCATGCTCCAGGTTACTGCGGCACTAGTAGTAAGCTGGTAATCGGGGGCTGACAAGTTGACAGCGCCGAGTGACTTGTGTGGAGCTCACACAGGCGTTATTTCTGTGATCCAAATGCATGGGCCCCGTGACTCGTGAATCTGTGCATTCTGGGAATCGGAGAGGAATTGAGCAAGAAACGGCCTTTGAATATGATCGTGTGATGTCATCATTTAGATCGGTTTCAGCCGGAGCGTGTCCATGAGTGACATGTCACGACATGACCATGATTTAGCCTGTTTTTGTGATAGCGATGCTATCACCAGCGCTGTTCTTTATGAGGAGAAATATCACAAAGAACTCGAGGTTGATCATAAAATGCATCATAAAGTTCATCTTTGATGCTTTTTACAGTTTAAGAAGGATATTTCAGTTTTATGAGAATGTGCAGGGTAAAAAAAGGGGGTGTGGCTATTATAATGAGGTCTGGAGACATGCCAGAATGCGACACAGGGCATCTGATGGTTATGGGCTTGTCCGGGTTAATCCGGACCTCAGGAAGCCAAAAACCAGTCTGCGTTTCAGGGTGTGTTACCGTAAGCACATTCAGCACTTAAGCATTCTGTTATTGTGAGCATCGATGGCTGAGCTGACGGTGTGACATTCCAACTTGAGGCGAACTTGTTTCTGTGTCGTGTTGAGCACTGAACTTTGTAGAATTTGGACGGGAAAGAGAAGCTTCCAGGGCAGAAGCCACATCCAGTGGACACACGTGGCAGCGTGGATATCATGAGGTCTGTTCACGGACATTTCCAGGATGAGTAGCCCCGTCTTCAATTAGTATCCGGTGTACGATTCTACGTTTTCATATAATAAATGTTTCAGTTGTTGTAGATTTGGGTTTTGTTGGCTTAACTGTGAGAGAAGCAGGCTTGAGACCAGAAGGTTGCAGGTTTGATTCCTGAACCAGCAGGGAAAAGGTATGGGTAGCACCTTCCCAGCTGAACTGCTCTTGAGCAAGGTACCTCAACCATCCTGATCCTGAATTCTATCCTTTCGCCATGATGGCACTGCTGACTGGTCCGAATGTGTGTTCACATAACATGCACGTGTGTGTGTGTGTCTGTGTGTTTACTTTGGATTGGTTTAATGCACAGCTGAATTTCCCTTGAGAGATTCAATCCGTGTGTCTGTTGTACATATAATTACCTCCGGCAGGAGGTTATGTAATCATCAGAGTTTGTTTGTCTGTTAACAGCATAACTCAGTTATGGACTGATTTTCACCAATTTTTTACCGAATTTCCGGAAGAGCAAAAGTAACAATGGATTAGATTTTGGAGGTGATCCGGATCACCGTCTAGATCCAGGATGTTTTTGAAGGATTCTTAACTATTGAGAGATAGGGCTGGTTTTGACAAAAAGTGCTTCTAACTCATCAGATATTACTGAGAGAATATAAGGGCTCGTAGAACTGAAATGGTACAGCAAAAATTTAAGAAATAAAGAAAAGAGTTCAGTGACCCTATGGCCTGGTGGAGGTCTGCGCTCTCAGAGTGCTTTTCTAGTTATATATTGTCTCACACTGCTGGTACATCTCCAAGTGAGCGAAGTGGAACGATGATCCCTGTGTCCTCTTGAAGGTCGGAACTCTGAGGGTAGAGGAATGCTGACGGAGCAGAATCGTCCACGCAGCTCATTACAGTAGCAGCGTTAACGGGGCATCATTACAGATGGCATTCATGCACACACACACTGTGAGATGTAAAGTGTGAGGCGGAGCGGTGGGGTGGAAAGCAACCTCCGTGCAGGGCAGGCTACTCTTGCCTGATTTTGTGTTTTTCTTTTCACAGAACGTCGGCGCGATTAATTTCTTCTGTAATTACGAGGAGAGTCGAGGGAACTACCTGGTGGACGCCGACGGAAATCGAATGCTGGATCTGTACACCCAGATCGCGTCTATTCCTCTGGGTACGTCCCGTAATGGTGATTTGTACATCAGACTGGACGACGAGCCGGGTTTCAGTCGGGGGATCTGTGATGTGGAGTGGGCGTCGTCCGGTCTAAATGTGTTCCAAAGGAGAGGTCACATAACCTGATTGCATGCGTGTAAAATTTAAAAAATGGTGGTGCGTTGCTTCAAACACTCAACAAAATCAACATTGTGGGGGGAGGGGTTGTGAGTGTGTGTGCTGGCTGTGCCTGCTGGGAGAATAGGGGCTGGGTGATGAAGTGGAACTGACAGCTGGCGAGATGGAATATAGGGCGGTTTCACCGCGTCTTAGTTACTCCTAGCAACGCCCCCGGGGGCCATTTTGGAGCAAAACAACGTGCTTCACTGCACAACGGCGTCCTGTTTTTCCTAATATTTCTGTATAAAAATGTTGAGAGGAAGCGTGAAACCAGAGAAGGACGCACAGACGAAGTATTACTTGTGTACAAAGGAGAGGAGAAGACCCATATGAACTGGAAACCTGGTCGGAAAACGTGGAAATTCTGCCGAGTGTTTAATGCATGGATATTGTTATCTACCTGTTGTTCACGCCGAGTCAGTTCACGAGGAAGATTTGCGGTGTTACAAGAGCACAGAGGCTTATTGCTATTTTGTAGCTGGATTCGTCAGGGAGAAAGCTTCGATAGCATTCGAGGAGCATGTCATGATTGCAAAGGTAAACAGCTCGACGCACTAATCCTTCATTATATAAACTGAGAAGAGTAGAGTTTCAGTATTCATTATAAAAAACTGACATGATCAGTTTTAGCATCAAAATCTTATATATATATATATATTATATAGCTATAGTGATGGTTGGATGTGACAATTCTAAATGTGCCGTTCAGTCATTTCACTCATTATGCATTGGTTTAAAAACAGTTCCAAAGGGTGAGTGGTTCTGCCCAGACTGCCGAAAGTTATCACAATTCAAGAGAAAAGTT
>JAQNCB010000005.1:1452307-1463708 GCA_030068295.1 Euristhmus nudiceps | reverse complement strand
TAAGCATTTATAGTGTTGAATATGTATTTATTGATATTATATACACATATACATGGACGTATACGTCAGTCAGGGGGGGTCGATCGTACTTCGCGGAAATTTGGTCTTCACGTCAGGTCTCAACCCCCCCATTAACCGCCAAAAGTGAGGGATCCCTGTACTCCATGTGAACACATATGAAGCATACTAAGCCATTATCGTGAGTAGATATTGCTCAAATCAAGATGAAAAGACGCTCACAGGTTCTCATGTTCACATCGTGAAGGGGGCATCATCATCATCAGGCTGAAACAAAAAAAAAAAAAAAAAAAAATCGAAACAATCCAGCTTTCCTTTGTTTTTCCTTGTTTCCATGTCATACATCCTCAAAACTCTGTTTGAAAACAAGCGGTTACCCATCAGGGTATCATGATGCTCTGCCTGCAGAAATCACCTGCCTCCCTCCTCATATTTTACATATGCTAAAGCAAATATCAGTTTTGATTTAATTTGGTTTTATGGAGAATACATAATAAAACATATTTTTCATAGAACATATTAACATCGAACATATTATTCATACTTCCATCATCACACTCAAGCCATGACTGGGAACTACACCTAAGAGTCATCATCCCTGTAAAACCATCAAAACCTTCCCATCAGCCCAAGAACAGACGGGACAGCTGCTCTAACCGCCAGCATTATGAAAAATAAACAACTTTCCTTCTGAAACTGACTGTCAATAAGGAAATCACATTCGAAAGCAAACTTCAAAATCATCCAGAAATTCAGAACACAAACACACAGCTGATTTACAATAAAGATGCAACTAAAGCATTAGCTCTTCCATTTTCATCCCTGTATTCCAGTTCTACAACAGAGAAAATATAAAAAAAAAGATTTAGTATAATTAAGCTCTGATAATAATTACTGAGTATTGATACCACTTATGTCATGACAACGAGCTGTCTGATCAGACAACAACAACATATCGAACCAAACTAGCCAGCAGTGCTAGCTAACATGCTAACAGGCTAACGCCACAAGAAAAACAGTTACAGTTTTGATGCTGTTGTTGTTGTTGTTTTGACCTTATTTGGAAGTCGGGAAAGCGGAAGTCTTGGCGAACCTTCGTCTCGATTTCCGTAGAGAAAAGTTCACAGCAGCGGAATCATGGCAGCGACACGCAGAAGACTTGCGCCCAGAATGGAGAAGAGACATTCGGTTAGCGTCGTTAGCAGGTTAGCATCGGAGACTAGCAAACAAATCAACCTCTTCCGGGAAAAAAACCGTCACGTGCACTCTTTATTGCTGCATCCAAAATGGCGGCCTGGTCCCTTGAAAGGCTCCCTTCAACAACACAGCAAGGAGGATACGTTTACATTAAATTATTTTAAAATCTTTCTACCAGGAAGAATTATTTTTAATGCATCACTTTCCGCTTAATCCTACGTAATTCAGACTCCAATTTTTATAGCTTCGATGGTAAAAGTAGCTCTGTGACTTCACCACTTCTTTGTGGCATCTCTCCAAGACATCACTTCCTGTCTGTGACATCACAGATCCCAAAGAACCCCATGTCTTCATCACCATCCTCATCACTCCTCATCATCTTACATGTTCTCATCACTCCTCTTCAGCTTCCACGTTCTCTTCGCCATTCCAATTCATCACTCCTCTTCTCCCATCACTCTGCTTCCTCTTCATCACCCATCTTCCTCACTACTCCTCTTCACTCATTGCTCTACTTCCTCTTCAACAGCACTCTCTTTATTCATCACCATTCCTGCTCTTTTTCACCCTCATCACGCTTCATTTTCTTTTCACTTTTTCCTCCTCATATACATGCAAATTAGTTTAATAGCATTTCAAATAAGTATCTTTCAAATAAATTTTATAAAACAATTATGAAATTAATTTGCATACTTAAACATTTAAAAATATATATTGGTTATGAATGAATTATAAGTTTTATGAATTACATATATCGGATAAGTGCATTCTGATCCACTCATTATTACGGAGAAAGACGTTGACACATTTGTATTAATAAACATGAAATATTTTATTATTCAAGGTTTTGAGCCAAATCAGAATACTCAAACTCAAAATACTCTTTTTTTTTTTATAAAATATTTATTTTATTCATGATTTTTATTGCTCCCGAGCCGACTGCTTCATCAGAGCCAGAGCGCATCCTGGTTCCTGAAGAGTGAAGCGACGGAGCTCAGCTCTTCCTCAGTGAGACGACAGTCGATGTAGGCGACCCTCCCAGGAAACTTTTACATTGCTGGAACAGGGACCTGAATACAGCCAGGGATCTAACCGGGATCTGAATCCATGATCTCTCGCTCATGAGCCCAGCACCTGAACCACCACACCACCGGTTCTATCACTGTTAAATATACATTATAAAATTTACATTTTTCTCCCTAATTTATTCGTATCCAAATCCCACCCATCAGGTGTTGCTTTCCCTATCACATGACCACCACCAACCAGGGAGAGGCGAAAGCATTTACACGCCCCCTCCGTGCCATGTGTACTTGGGAGCGGGTCGAACACACTCGGAAGTAAAGCGTGATCCGCCCCTATCGTACAAATGAGGCCACAGGCGTCCGTGATTGGCTGTCAATCGCTGTGAGTCATCGTATGCC
The DNA here is from genome assembly GCA_030068295.1 of Euristhmus nudiceps. Classification (NCBI taxonomy): domain Eukaryota; kingdom Metazoa; phylum Chordata; class Actinopteri; order Siluriformes; family Plotosidae; genus Euristhmus; species Euristhmus nudiceps. Next base: position 1,461,069 of record JAQNCB010000005.1, on the reverse strand, counting down.
ATCCCTCCCTCCCATGGACTCCCGGTCACTGATGGCTGTGGTATTAACCTGGACTCGAACCCAGGACCTTCTTCCTGTGAGGCGGACGTGCTCGACACTCCGCCATCACGCAGCCGAAATAATGAGTGCTTCATCACAAAATGGCAGCAGTGTTATTTATTCTGTACTGCATCTTCCGATGAGGGTACTCCAGCAGAGACAACACTCCCAATATATCGCACCAACATTCCCTTTCAGATTCAGGGAAACACTGTACTCAGGCTATTCACATGAAACATCCGTGTTTGGTTTACTTGTTATTATTTTCTCTAACAGCACACAGACCAGTCAGAAGGAATTCAGAACAACAGGAACAAGAAGTGTCCCATCTACCCCTCTCGCCCACACACACACACACACACACACATCACATTCAAGGATTATCCACATCAACCCGACCAAATATGACACAGTCGAACCCACCACACTTTGAGGATGCTCAGTTTCTACATGCACTATGATCTCTCTATCTCTCTCTCTTTCTCACACACACACACACACACACACACACACACACACAAACACACACACACACAAACACACACTATTGCTATAAACTGTTTGCTATCCAGACTGCAGGAAGAGCCCCTGAATGAGGTATTAAAACTGGACAGTGTGGAGAGAGGCGAGAAAGCAGCCGGTTTGTGCGATACAGAGGCGCGAGTCAGCCCCGGGTTCACGCCTTCCTCTGCTTGAGCGTGCTCAGGTACAGGCCCAGAGACTTCTGGATCGAGTCTTTACTGATGAAGCCCACAAAGTTCTTAATGTCGGCTTCCCGGTGGGACAGAAGTCGGTCCAGCGTCGGCTTCCTCATCACAGATTTCGTGATCTCGCGGGCGTGGTCTGCGGACCGCATCAGAGAGACACTGATCAGAACAACAGAGGGACTTTTATTCTGCTTTTCAGCAAACGTTTACACTGACATGAATCTGCCTGCTGCTGATTCAGCTGTTCCAACGCAGTGTGGTCCAACACGACGGCTTAAAATACGGAAACAATAACCGCGAGATGATCCCTGACAGGAAACCCGACGTGCACCGGTACCGCCAGGAAAACAAAAGCCCAAATGTTTGATGGATAAGTGTGACAGGGTATTTTCTGAGTGGCTCATTGACGCGATGCACGACCCTCATCGTGGAGATCGCGACCTCGAGGACGCTTCATTCCAGTCCAATCGCCCCCCTGACCCTCACAGCGAACATCATGGGTGCCAAATGGGCTTGTGTGTACAAGGGGCGGAGACAGCGGGGTTTTTTGGCCGCCTCCCAGTGCTCACACACAGCAGTTTGTCAAAATGTGGGTGGCAGGGTCACACGCACTGACGCCCCTCCCCGATTGGTGGCTGTGTGTAATGAGGCTGCAGTGCTCAACGAGTGACGGCTTGCATTGAAAATTCCCGAGAGATTTTCCAAGTTTTCCGTTTTAAAGTTTAAATCAGACAAACTTTACACACTGACTGGATTTTGCTCAGGATTACATCAATCAGAACATTTTAACTGGTAACATTTAAAAATCGGTCATTTCTAAGCCGCCGAATCCTAGTTCGGGTCGAGCGGAGGCCGCCGCCCATCGCAGCCGACCATAGACGAGGGCGGGGTACACCCTGAACAGCTCACACGACCATCGCAGGGCGACACACACCACCATTCCCACTCACACCAGGGGGCAATTTGGAACAGCTGATCCGCCTCCCTGCATGTTTTTGGACTGTGGGAGGAAACCTGAGGATACAGAGGAAACCCACGCAAGTACGGCGAGAACATGGAAACCCCACATAGAAACACCCCAAGCCCGGGAATTGACCCCAGGACCTTCTTGCAGTGAGGCGGCCGTGCTCACCATGATGCCGCCGCGCCACCCAAAAACAGGTGTGTTATAATTACTGAGTGGAAGAAAAACATTTTTTTGAAATGAGAACAAAGGAAAGTTCTGACCCGGAATAGCGAGCCACTTGGTCATGGCTTCAGTGGCTGTGCTGATGACCTTCTCCTCCGGTACCACCTGGTCCACCAGCCCGAACTTCAGGGCGTCAGAAGGACTGTGCATCAGACCCAACTGAAGAGAAATCTCAGCTGCTCGGTGACCCACTGTGTTCACTATCGTATCCTTAAACCTGACACACACACACACACACACACACACACACACACACACACACACACACACACACACAGATAGAAAACTCTCTCTAAACGTGTGTGATCACGTGCTCCCTTCTCGCCGTGTCTCCGCTCACACACCAGAACGGTACGACGATCCCGAGCTGCGTCTCGTTCATGCCGATGCCGTAGCGAGGATTATCCGCCATGATCCGGTAGTCACATGACATGGACAACAGACACCCGCCGGCAGGACTGGAGCCCTAAAATAAAACACACACACGCGCGTATGCATGGGTATCGGTCGTGAGTTTGGCGAGCGGTGCGTTTGGCGTGAGGGTGAGAGGAGACTCACGGTGATGGCAGCGATGGCAATCTTCCTGAATCCGTACAATTTGAGCCACGAATCTTGGACAGACTTCCAGAACTCGCCATAGTGCTCGGGATTCTTCCCGTACATGTCCAGGATGTTGAGTCCCGCACAGAAAATCTTGGGCAGAGCCTGGAACACACAGGTGGCTTCCATTCATTTTAGCAGAATAAAAATAACGACTAAAGGGACGCAACACAAACTAAATTAATTAAATAAATCGTTTTGTGATCATTTTGTGATGAGCCACACGCAGGAGCATCCAGATTCAAAGCCCCAGCATCAGTCGCGCAGTCCAAAGACCAGTCCCTGAAGCTAATTGCCCCTAGGTGTGTGCATCTTGGCCCGAGATGTTGACGGTGTAGCGAGCTGTTTATGGTGTACCCCACCTTCGCCTGGTGTTGGCTGTGATAGGCTTGAGCCTCCCCGCGACCTTGATATTAGGATGAGGTGCTTTGGTGAGTGATGTACCGAGGTGAGGATCACTCCTCTGCAACTCTTATCCAGTTCCAGCTTCTCTAAGCTGATGCAAAACTCGGTGAGAAAGTCCAGACTCATGCTGTTCACCGGAGGGTTCTGGAACATCACCATGGCAATCCCTGTACAAAACATTATAGGATCAAGAATAATAATAATAATCAATCCAAAGCTGTAAAAGGTCACGTAGTAACGTTCACAATATTTTTTTTTTTACTCTATTCATTTTTTATTCCAGTGGTGCAGGAACATTTGTGAGCCCCTCCGAGTGTCAATTAACACGCTGAGCCCAGTTTGGCGGCTCAGGGTGCACATACTTCTTCCACCGATCCCGAACAGTGGATCACCTTCCTGAGGAAATGAACGATGGTGGACGGTGTTTTCGTCTCGTGCATGTCGTGTTCAGCAGAGGCTCGAAATTCTGAGTAATTTCCACAGCATTTCCTAAAAACGAGCTGGATTTCCGGACCAGGCGATGAGCTGTGTTCGAAAACACTGCACACTTTACAACGAGTAGCAACGCAGGAAGTCAGACTTCAGGAACTTTTGATATCCAGTGGAAACGTTTACTCTCAAATCCACTTTATATACATGAGTGTCACTAGCATAACGCTCCTCACAAAGAACCAATTTATACACACATACAGGGATCCCTCACTTTTGGTGGTTAATGTGGGGTCGAGACCCGAGGCGAACACCGAATTTCCGTGAAGTAGGATCGTCCCCCCTGACTGACGCATACGTGCATGTATATGTGTATATAATATCAATAAATACATATTCAACACTATAAATGCTTATAATAACAATTAAACATTCAAAAACAACACATAAGATGTAAATAAAATATAAATAAAGTTTAAATAATATAAAATACCTGTGTAATTGTACATAGATGTAAATAAAGTGTAAGAAATGTGTTTTTAGAACCTTCAACGTAATTTTACCGAGGATCTGCTCAATTTGAGGATAGCGACGGTCCGCTTTACTTCCACTTCGGTTTACAGATTCCCAAGGATTCTGGGAAATTCGTCACGACCAATCAGCTTGCAAGATTTCAGAACCGAGTCAACCCGAGTGCCAAACCCGAGTCAGTAGCGACCTCGTTGCATTTTCCTTAATTTTTCCCTATTTTTTATTTTTCTATGAATATTTTTGAAAAATCCACGATGCACTGAAGCAGCAGAACCTGAAGTGTGAAGCAGCAAGGGATGACTGTATATATAAATATATATTTGTACATAACATGAAGTATAAGTAAAGATGATTATTATGACAGCAACCCTTCGTACCAGTGCTGCTGTCCAGGTCCACTTTAACTTTGGATGAGGACGATGATGAAGATGATGAATGTCTCTTGCTGGGGCAGAGGAAGGACCGAGTGGCGGTTCTGCCATAGTTCCAGCCTCCGGAGAAGAGCTGAGAAGAGCCTGAGAAGCCCAGGAGAAAACGAGCAGAGTTAGAAACAGACATCACATAACTGTGGGGTGATCAGCTCGAGCCCTATGTAGTGCACTCCGTGTGGACTGAAGGGCATTTGAGACCGAGCCACTGCCACTGCAGAAGATGCCAAGGAGTAAACATATAAATTCCAGTCAGCAGGTCTACTGAAAAGCTTTCAAGAGTTTAGGAATTAATTTAATTGAATTTTGTGTGAGGATAAATCTCTGTCCGGGAGAACTGGAGAACATTATTAGCATATGTGCTAACAGTCTCGAGATCTTTTTCCAAATCAATTCAAATCACACGACAAGCTATTTCTGATAATATACAGATCCATATTAACTATAAGAAAACAGGCGTTGTACCCAGAAGTCATTTAAACAAATAAACTTAAGTCAACGTTGCAAAAACAATTATCAGTACCGAAGAAGTTGGACTTCACTCCCTGCCTCAGCACGGCGGCCATTTTGTTTAGTCGCCAACTCATGAATCTGAGGAGTCTGACCTCTGCAGAGTGGGCGGGACTACATGCATCCTCATCATCTGATTGAATAAAACACCAATCAGTTTTCAAAATAACCAATCACAGAGGGGAGTGTGTTTACGGAAGTACCTGCTTCAATCTCAGATCGACTTCACTCCAGATTGTGCAGATGAATAATGGACAATGATGTGGTCGAGCAATGAAGTCCTCAACAATAAAGTCCTCTTATTATTAATATTCATTCATTTTCTGAACCGCTTAAAACGAATTAGGGTCACGGGGAGGCTAGAGCCCAGTTCAGCCCACTCACACAACCATTCACACCTAAGGGAGGTCTGGAACAGCCAATCAGCCTACTGTGCATGTTTTTGGACTGTGGGAGGAAACCAGAGTACCCGGAGGAAACCCACACGAGCACGAGGAGAACATACAAACTCCACACAGAAACACCCAGGCTGGGAATCGAACCCAGGACCTTCTTGCTATAAGGCGGACATGCTAACCGCTACACCACACCATCACACCCCCCCAAGTCCTCTTGTTGTTGTTGTTCCTCTTCTTCTTCTTCTTATTATTATTATTATTCATCATTCATTCATTTTCCAAACCGCTTATTCCTAATTAGGGTCACGGGGAAGGCTGGCACCCATCTCAGCCAACTCCGGGCGAGTACACCCTGGACAGCTCGCCAGGCCATCGCAGGGCAGAAACACGCTGACGGCAGCCTAATGGTTCTTTTACATCCCTCACACCATAGGCAGTGAGAGACATGGCCTGCATTTCGTAACCCAGTTAGCTGCACTGGGGGGACCGCAGTGACAACTGTTGACAGTGGGGCTTGAACCCCCAACTCTGGGATCAGCAATCCAGCACCTTACCACCAGGCCACTGCTGCCCGTGTTGATATATTACATATATTATTATTGTTGTTGTTGTTGTTGTTGTTGTTGTTGTTGTTGTTGTTGTTGTTGTTGTTGTTATTGGACCAATATGGCCATATCTCCTTCAGGTTACAGTCGTGTCATAAAACACTGCAATTAAAAATACAACATGCATGGATGAAGCCAAGCTTTATTGGTTGGTTTTATTGTAAAAATGCAAGATGCATGAAAAGATACACAGTAAATCTTGAACATTTATCTTTTAGCCATGAAATTACAAGCCAAAGACCAGACTCGTACCATCACTTCATCCCTGCTTTGAATATTTCTACAGATGAGACTGAAAAAAAAACTTTTAAGATTGTGAAGTCGCATTAAAAAATGAACATGCAGTTTACAGATATTCGGGATTACATTTAGTTATGAAAATAGTGAAGTAATTACAGCCATTTTAGAAAAGCACATGGGGATTAATCCGAGAGAGAGAGTTACATTTAATTGTTATTATTCTTATTTTTTTGACGATGGACACTTTACAGAAAAAAGAGTGATTCATTTCATTCCACATTGTATATATATTTTTTATATATATAGTCTCTAACATTTCTTTTTGTTCAAAGGGTCGTCCTCTGGAGTGATGTGATTGATTGTGCGTGGATTATTTCACAGCCTGGCACATGTACGCGCGTATGTTCACAGTGGATTTAATGACTGATGACGCGAAGAGGTCTTGCAGAGGAACTCGGTTACTTTCATGAAAAATGGAATCTTTGTGTGCACAGCATCATCAGGGTAAAGAAGGATGAGAAGCTCCTCAACGCTGCAAGAGCAAAGAAGGCAGATAAAAGCGTTGAATTTTAATAAACGGATTTGCATGGATTTAATTCGTGTAGGCGACCCGGAAAATCAGCAAGTTACGCTCTCCGGAGTCAGCACTGGCCTGCGTTCCAATACTGCTTCTGACGTTCCCCTAAGATTTCCCCTCCATATAACACTTCGACTGATGAACCTCTGGATCAGATTCAGGAGCATAATTTACCCAGAATGCATTGTGATATGAAGTTTTAAAAAATGCAGGATGAAGCTGGTTACATCGGTGCAGATATTTATTAATATAAAGAGACGCAATAGAGAATATCATACTTTAAAAATATAATACCTGATGCCTCTTGAGGATGGAAACTGGACATATGGCCAGACATAGAGTTCTACTGGACGCTGCATACAGTTGAGTGCAAAAGTTTGTGCACCCCTCCTCCCCTTTAGGCTCCCAAAATATTCACACCTGTTTTCCTATATATATATATATCTATATATCTAATGATGGTGATGTAATAGGACGCTCACATCACGTAAATACATTATTTAGTTAATAAATCCCCCACATTGGGACAAAGAAAGAGGACAACGTTCGGCTGAACGAGTCGGGTCTTTGAGTTTACTCTTCTGCAAACGCTAAAGCACTGACACAAAGCCGGTATGGTCCATGTCTCGTACATTACGATGCACCAGCTCTTCCTGATTCCTCATTTTTATGTCAGGGTTTCTCCCCTCTGAGCGTATGTTCTTGTTTGACCATATATCAGGTTTCCGTTGTGTTTCATGTCACGCAGCGCAATACAGCATGTTTACCTGTGACACCTGATATAAATTTACACTGTTAGCTCGCGCGCGAGTCCACTGAACGGTACACAGGTCATCGCATCATTCTTGTGCTTCAAGGTTAAGAGTGTTCTGCTGTCAAAAAAAATGTAAAAATTCTGCTCCTCAACATGCCTGGGGAAGTGGGCATGGGCGTGGCAAAGCAGTACTGGCACGCAGGTCTGGACCCAGCAGGTTTTCTCGAACGTCTGATTACAGCGTCAAGACGGAATTCTAGCCGTTTGCACGATGGCTTCACACTGAGGCATGCACGGGTCTGCTCTCGGGCTCCGGCAGGAACTCTTATTTTGAAATGCAGCGCAGGAGTTACAGACATCATAATTACACACATATTACAGTTCGAAGAGACATGGACTAACCTGAGCATACGGACGGGCACAAGGAATTGATCTCTGTCGTTTATACAAGCGTTTTCTTGAGCAATTGAGTCTCCGCGAATGTCTTGCTTTGCTTTGTGTTGTGGTGTATTTCGTTAGCATCCCTCTGAAGTACTGTATGTTTGCATCGATTTGACTCTCGGCCATTTTTTTTTTTGTTTGTTTGTTTTTTTTAACCCAACCCCGATCTAAAACCCCCAAGCTCCGCGCGCCTTTCCGACGTGCGCTCGGCCCTGTGCGCGTGGCGCGGGTGTGTTTGGGCCGCAGCCCGTTTACTCGGCGCTGTCCCAATCCTTCTTGATGTGCAGGTTCCATTCCCAGGACAGATGGTCCGTCTTGTCATCGTCTGTGAAGAAGGACTTGATGTGGTAACTTCCTCGGACCATCATGCCCTTGGGCGCCTCCTCCACTGGAGTGATGAACTCGTGCTCCTCCACCCGCGGCCCGTAGCTGCCCACCATGTACGTGGCTTTATCCACTGTGGGAAGAGAATCATTAAGGTGGATGGTGTACCAGTCAGGCCTGGTGTAGGAATGTGGGCATGGCGTTGAGGGCATATATAGAATTTAGAGCGTACAGAAATGGGTGTCTCTTAAAATCTAAATACGGAAAGTAGTGCACCTCTGTTCACCTGTGTGTGTGTGTGTGTGTGTGTGTGTGTGTGTGTGTGTGTGTGTATTTTGGGTTTATTATACTTCTCAGATGACTTTCGCGTATCTCTGAGTGGGTTTGGTTTGAGGTGAGAGAGCCTCTGGGTGCATCTTTAAGTCCCTCCCAGAAAATTAGAGTACCTTTGATTGTCTGTGACTTCAAGTGATATAATATGGGCGTGTTCTCAAATCCATATATGGAAATTGGACTGTGTGTCTGTGTGTGTGTGTGTGTGTGTGTGTGTGTGTGTGTGTGTGTGTGTGTGTGTGTGTGTGCGCT
>JAQNCB010000005.1:1414205-1429462 GCA_030068295.1 Euristhmus nudiceps | reverse complement strand
GCAGCGCGCTTTCACACACACACACACACACACACACACACACACACACACACACACGCACGCGCGCGCCCGCAGTCTGATAGACAAACAAATCCGCGGTCACTTCCACCCTCATGCATTCGGCCGGTGATTTTTTTTTTTTTTGGCGCATCACTGCCTCCCACGCACAGACACTTCACACTGCAGCCATGAAACCGAGAGCAGGAGAGATAAAGCGAGAAGAGGAGGATGGATGTCATGATCCGAGTCCGAAGCGGAGCTCTTCATGCTCATCTCACATGTGACGGGAGGAGGGCAACAGGAATGGCGATGATGTCACCGGCTGCTGACAGATCAATAAACTACCGACCAAAACACTTCTGCTTTCCTTGCACACTTTTTTTAAGCAGAAAGGAAGGGTCAGGACGCACCGAGCGGGTCATGAGTTGGATGGAAGCGCGCCGTGGCTTCCCCCCACCGGGTCTGCTCAGAAAACGGGTGCAACCGCGGGGCAACCAGGGCACTTTGAACCCGCGCGTCAGGAGGCGACAGCGGCCGTTCGGACGGTTCTGAAAAGGAGCGCAGAGACGAGCGCCCCGTGGACATGCCCAAGGAAGGAACAGATGCTCACCTCTGTAGCACACCGTTAACCAGAGCAGTTCGAGGAACTGTCCACCAAACTCGCAGACATCTAATCCCAACATCCCTCCGATCCGAGCGTCTGGCGGGGAGCAAGAAAAGTGAGCAAAAAGTGAGTGAGAATAAAAAAGGTGCAGGAAAAAGAAAAAGGAAAAATCTGGGTAGTGGCACCGAACCTGCGCGTGAAGGATTCCTGGCTTTGGGTGTGGAGGAGAGAGTGAGAAACAAAGAAAGAAAGCAAGAAAGAAGGCAAGACGTGATACAGGATGGAGAGAGAGAGAGAGAGAGAGATAGAGAGAGAGAGAGATCGGATGCGCAGATGATCCGCTTGGTTGCTCCGAAAGAAGAAAAGCGAGCAGCAGATTCCCGTCTGCAGACTCGATCGATTCACCGGCAAACCCTCCGCCACATCACTCATTACACTGCGATGATCTCATCCTTTTTCTCTCCCTCCCTCCCTCCCTCTCTCTCACATACACACCACACACTCCTCCTCTCCCTGACATTCTTCAGCCCCAGGTCTGCTCCACCCTGCCTGCACATCTCTATTCTCCAGAGCCTCCGCGTGCCGTCTGCATCCTCTCATCTTTTATCACCTTTCCACGCAGTCATCCCATCCTGCTTCCTTCATGTCATTCCTCATTTCTCTGCGCGTCCACATCCGATTATTCCTCTCCTTTTTTATAGACTCTCTCTCTCTCTCTCTCTCTCTCTCTCTCTCTCTCTGAGGCACTGTGCAGAATATAAACCTGACATCTCCTTCTCTTTCTTCTTCTGAAGACCCGCCCTGTGTCATCTGTTACTCAGGGATGATCAACCTGTCGGAACAGCTTATTGGGGGAACCATGGAAACAACTCTCATTTTGATGTAACCTCAACAACCGACTTGGCGTGGTTGAAGGTTCAAGGCTACCGTTGAGCATTTCTCGAACCCTCTGTTGCCGGTGTCGCTGATCAAAGGTTCCCCAGAGGGTCGAGCCAAAGAACGCTTCAGGTTGATAGATGGATTGAGGGCTCTTTCCCTGTTTCAAAAGCTAATTTCAAGCTTTCGAATGACAAGCCACGAGGGACCAATCATTTTTTTTCATGTACGCCTGTGAAAGGGATGGGGCAAGCGGAAGATCCGAACGAGTGGTTCCTCGGACCAGTCCTATGACACGTACTGACTGACATTTCTTCGGTTCCCCGCTTGAGACTTGAGTTCCTACATTCAACTACTGGACTGGTGGAACCCCCCCAAACACCCCCCCCCCCATTTTTGAAAGTAAAAATGCGATAATCATCTCAGGCATGGTGGTTCGCACGTTCGCCTCACAGCAAGAAGGTCCTGGGTTTGATTCCCAGCCTGTGCATTTCTGTGTGGAGTTTGCATGTTCTCCCCGTGATTGCGTGGGTTTCCTCCGGGTACTCCGGTTTCCTCCTACAGTCCAAAAACATGCACAGTAAGCTGATTGGCTGTTCCAGACCTCTCCCCTAGGTGTGAGTGTGTGTGTGTGAATGGTTGTGTGAGTGTTCGCCCTGCAATGGCCTGACAAGCTGTCCAGGGTGTCGCCCACCTGACTCCGGGTCAGCCTCCCTGCGACCCTAATTAGGATTAAGTGGTTCAGAAAATGAATGAATGAATAATCATAATAAGCAAAATACAGAATGCTGTGCTGTACGAGAGGAGATCTCTGGTGTGTGCACCTCGAACCGAAGAGCGAACCTGTTTCACTCTCTGAGACTGAGTGCCAACCAAACAACACATCTTGAGTGATTCGTGCCGTAATCACCCTGATTTAGGTTCCTGAAGAGATATCCTGTATTAAAGGGTCACAGGGAGGCTGGAGCCTATCTCAGCCGGCTCTGGGTGCACCGTGGAGAGCTCACCAGCCCATCACAGGGCAACACACACATCCATTCACACACCCAGTCACACCTCGGTGTAATTTGGAACAACCCGTTACCCCAACATGCAACTTTGGTTAAACTCGACTTGTACCGGGATGGAGTCGAGGTTTCCCTCCTCGGAAAACACCACACAAATCTGAACCAAAAAAATCCCACAACATTTCAAGATATTTATCCGGAAGCACCAAGTGAATCCCACAAGCGACCAGTCACTCAGATAAACCAATCAATCAATGCACACATGAGAAACCAGTGAGGGACGTATGAAGCGGCGCGCGCGTGCGTGCGTGCGTGTGTGTGTGTGTGTGTGTGTGTGTGTGTGTGTGTGCTAGTGCACCACGTCCCCTTGCAGTGGTTCAGTGAAAACTCTTGATGGCTCAAACTGCCACAGTGCTCCTCTGATTCCTCCTCTACACTCGGATGAGTCTGAAAATGATCGGTTTATTCACTGATGCTTTCCCATGATGATGATGATGATGATGATGATGATGATTGTACAAAAATATAACTTGATCTGCGACCTATTTATAAAATCTCTGGTTGCTGATGTTCGTATTGGGCTTGGAATGCACCTCAGACGGGCGACACGTGTGGTGTAGCTCGACTTCGATGGCGAGGTCGACGTAGCCGCGCCCCTTCCATTTTTCTTTCTTTCGTTTTTTTTTGTGAAGAGTTCCTGCACAATACTCAGCCGAACAGCTGAACCCCGAACTGCTTCCTGTTTCGAGGCAGCCAGCCTTTGTTCTAAAACCCTGTGCTTTTTGAAAGGAGAAGTTTCTGAGTGATCCGAGAGGAACTTGGGTTAAATCAGGTACATTTGAGGTCAAAGGTCAATGGATTGTTAATGTGATGGACTATAGGCTGCTCAGTACTACAGCCAAGACAGTCCCTTCCCTGAGGGAGGCTGAAGGTCACCACATACTTCCCCCGAAGCACGTGATGCCGTCTGACCCCGTTTATTTTTTCACTGCTGCTCATGCTCAGTCAGGAGCGGCGTAACACTCGGAGGAGAGCGCTACCGGCACCCTGCATGCATGAGCTCAGAGACGCCCATGCTCCGCCCCTCACTCACTGACAGCTCAGCCAATCATCTCTCCCGGTAGCCGACTACAGACGGCTGAGTGCATCGGACATTCAAATTCACGAACCCCAGATGATCGGGCAAACAGTTTTCTGTTTCGCCTGACGAGATTTTAGTTCTGATTTAAAGAAAATTTATCCCGACATATTCAGATAATTTTGTTTTCAATAACAATACACTGATAACATTAAAATGCTGTTTGATTAAATAAAAAAGGAGGAAAAAAATCAAAGAAACAAGCACAGCTGAATATCTTACCATGCTATGCAAGGATTACTGTTCATAAAACATGTGCAAATACATGCAAATATATGCAAATACATGCAAACGTCAGCCTTGTAACAGTGGATTACCAGCAGAGTGGCGTTCAGCTCTATTTAAAGCTTATAATTTGATTAGTTTTTAAATTGTTGGCATTGTTTTTGATGTTTTATTTTGAAACATACATCAGGAATGACAGTTTTATGTTTTAACACTAAAAGTGAGGAGATAAACAATAAAACCCTGAGACTGGGTTCAATCTGAGATACTGCAGAATAAGGAGGAATTTGGGCGTCACAGTTTTTAGTTTTTTTTTTTTAAATATCTGCTCTTAAGCCACGAATCAAAGATGAGAAACGATCGTCATGAAATCTTCTCTGTCATGAAGCAGAACCAGGTCCAAAACACTGGTTCTGAACAGCTTCCTCTTTAACATGACGTGTAATTGTTGATTTCGTGATACGTCCAGCACATTCCGGAACGAGTCGCTAGTACCAATCGCCACCACACCATTTATTGTAACGAAACACCAACAAAACCCCAACGTGTGAAGCAATAAGTGCATCTGCCATGAAACTGCTGATCTCCAAAACAAATTTACACAAGTGAACCTTTTCCCCTCTTTAACCCGAGAGACCGCGGAGCGCCTTTCAAATAGAACAAAAACAGAAACGTGAGCAACCCCCCAACCCCACCACACGTTTCACACCCTGACCGTTTCAAGTTCATAAAACGAGAGGCGAGTTTTTCTGGATGGGGCACCACCAGGCCGAACCTCCTGCAGGTGGAACCTGCTCACTTTGCACCGTGCACCTCGGGGCTGGTGGAAGTGTGGCGTGTCACCGGGCCAAGCTGGAAAGCGTTTTCTGAGTTCTTCGTAGGGGAGGTCGGGGGGACGCTGACGAGCCTGGGGAGGCTTTAAAAAGGTCCGACACTAATAATCGCTCGGTCTGACTGAGGGTCCGAGGCCGGGCGTGTCTGCACGTCAAGAAAACTTGGACTGATGTTTGTGTTGGATGAACGGTTTAAAGATCCGATGTTCCTCGTGGTGGTGGTGGTGGTGGTGGTGGCGGTGTTTAGGCCTTTGCCTTTTATCCGTGTGCTCCGTTTCAAACTGGGTGCAAAGTTTCAGAAGTTCAGCAGTTCCCAATGGGTGCACTTATTTTTTTCACACGATGGTAAAGCACGCAGCCGTGAAGTTTCACGCTTTGCTGGATCGTTAAAAAGAGGCTTTTGGTCTGCATGAGCGACTTTATCCTCCTGAATTACACGTTAAGTGGAAACACCCCCCACCCCCCCCACCCCCAACCGTCTCTTTCAGTTGTTGGTCAAAACAGGATCTCGGTCTCTGAGTTTCAGAAGTTTAAAGCGGATGTGGTTTGATCTGGCATTCAGCAAAGACACAGTTTCATCCTGCTGATAGAGAAGAACCTTCAGACTTCAAAAAAATAGAACAATAATCATCATAAAAAAAGAATTAAAACCAAGAAGAGAAGGCAGTTTTGTTGCAGGAGTTCAGCATCATCGCTTTCATTTCATAGATGAACTTTACAGATCATCATCATCATCATCATCATCATCAGCCAGAGAAATTAAAAGTAAAAAGTTTAATGCAGGAAAAAAATGGAAGCAGGTCTGCTCCTCAAACAGAGAAACAGAGGAGCATCAGTGCAAACGCCGTGAGGTCCCTTCCCTCCATGAGATGAACATCTCACGCGCTCTGAATCTCCTCAAAACACCAATCTTCCTGCTTTCATCTCTAAACCTGATGAATTTTCCTGCCCACAGCTCACTCAGCGTTTCATCCAGGCCCAGTTCCTTTCAATCTTCACCCAGAACTCGAGGGAGAGTCTCTTACCTTCGTCCTGTTGAGGCTTGCAGCTCTGAATGTGTGGAATGGCAGAGTGAGGGGACGGTGCGCGGCAGGAAGTCGTTCTTCTGCAACAGGGCGGAACTGCTGCTGCTCAACTTCTGCTCCTGTTGCGAAAACCCAGTCCGACATTCAACTCACTCGGCATCACATCACACGCCTTTTACTCAACTTCTATTTTCGCTTTCCAGATTTCCTGATTGCTTTTCTTTCTTTTCTTTTTTTTTTAAATGAAACTTTCTTAAAAATGAAAAAATATTTACTTTGGAAATCTCATATCTCAAGTACTGACTGGTTAAAATTCATTCATTCATTCATTTTCTAAGACACTTAATACTAATTAGGGTTGCAGTGAGGCTGGCGCCCATCTCAGCCGACTCTGGGAGAGGGCAGGGTACACCCTGGACAGCTTGCCAGGCCACCGCAGGGCCAGCACTCACCCAACCATTCACACCTCAGGGAGGTTTGGAGCAGCCGATTACCCCCCTGTGCATGCTTATGGCCTATCGGAGGAAACCGGAGCACTGGGAGGAAACCCACACAAGCACGGGGAGAACATGCAAACTCCACATAGAAATATCCAGGCTGGGAATCGAACCCAGGACCTTCTCGCTGTGCGGAGGACATGCTAACCCCTACGCCAACGTGTTGCCTCTGTTTTGAAGTTAATTTGCCATTTTCTTGCGTGGGTTTCTTCTGGTTTCCTCCCACAGCCCAACATCAGGCATGTAAGGCGATTCGGCTGTTTCAGATTGCCCCTAGGTGTGACTGTGTGTGTGTGTGGGTTGGCCCTGTGACGGTCTGGTGAGCTGTTCATGGTGAACCCTGCCTCTGCCCAATGTGGGCTGAGATAGGCTCCAGCCTTCCCCTGACCCTTGTTGGATGAGACGGTTCAGCAAGTGAGGGAGTTTTTCATGCTGCCTAATTTGACCACAAATAAAATTTATATTTATTAAATTATAATTAATCACTTTCTCCTGAAAATAATCATCCAGTCGCTTCGAGTTGCACTGAACCCACCACAGCGATCAAATCAAACCCGCACAGACTCATCCATACAGTCCCAGGGTTTCCCTCGAGTCCCAGGTTCGATCCTGGTCATATTGTGTGTTCATGTGGGTTTCCTCTGGGCTAACAGGTTTCCTCCTACCAACCAAAAACCATGGCAGTGCGTGCATGAACCGACACTCGCGCCTCATGCACAGCGTTCCTGGGACACGATTGGAAAAACCCTCGACCCCAACCACGATCAGGACAATTCGCTGATCGATCAGTTCTGCAGCCTCACCCTGACGCTCGAGCCCGGGGCCGTGACGGAGCAGGTCTTCGCTCTGCTGCCGCCATCTAGTGGTCGCACTTTGAAACATCTCAAATGTCATGCAAGAAATTCTCACAAAATCAAGTCACAGGTTTAAAACGTTTAAAATGTGAAATTACTCGAAATGGTTTCCTCTGTAATAAATGTTTAGCTGCACATAAAGTGTCTAACCGGATTGTACGACGATAATCAGGAAGAATGTGAAGAAACTTGGCTTGAAATAATTTGCATGGAATATCTTGATGAATAAAAATCGGGGTTTGTGTACAACTTACCCACAGGAACATCTGTTTCTTTCTTGCGCCTTTCTTTATTTCATTCATTCGTTATTTTTCTTTTTTTTTTAACCTCCATCTTCAAACCTTTTTGGAATCTTTTAGCTTTGTATTCTGTGTGAACAACAACAACAACAACATCTCCTTCATGACCTTTTTCTCGGTAAAAGGTCTCCAAGTTACTAATAAAGTGTATTTTACAGATAAACATAACTTCGGTATTATTTTTATTCTGTGAAGAACAAAAAAAATCGTGTTTTTCTTTTGACAGGGAGCATTTTAAAAATAAAGCTAACACAGCTCCTGGGTGTGATAGCTACAAGCTACTTGAGTTAAATACAAGTATATTTATATAAACTGTACCTCTGGAATGCTTCAAAGGCAAATCTCCAATCCTCTTCAGATTGTAATTCGATATTAAAATATATTTTACCCGAAAATAAACACAAAAACAAATCTAATCCTTGTTAATAAATGTAGCGTATGCTAGCCGATTAGCACCGAGCAGGAGAGCTAACGTGTTAGCGTCGTTATTGTCAGTGTGCAGGAAGCTGAGTTACTTATATTACTACTTATATGACTTTAAAATAATAATTACAAACCCATTCATATATCTTGAGTTAAAAGGCTGATTTTTATTTATTTTTTTTCCATAAAAGGCACGTTATGAGGTTCGTCTTGATCTTTTTTTCCTGTCAGGATTATCGCAAACAAGAAATAAACAAGCTAAATAAATAAATATTGAAGTATTAAAGTGGGCGATTTCAATTTTTACCTCAGTGGACAGAAGATTAAATTCATAATGTAAGCAATTATGATAGAAATTAAACATTTACTCTGGTTCTTTTACTGGAAAATATTTTACAACTGACTGGTTTGGAAGCAAAGTGGCATCACCACCATCAGTGTTCTATTCCTGTTGTACTCCAGCGGTTTACTTTTCATGATCACATTTCTTTCTGTTAATTAAAGAACTGTAATTTAATTTCTGTCTAACTTACATCCTCTCAAAAAAAGAAAACAAACAATTAAAAAAAAAAGTATGAACATCTCAGTTCTGAAGATTACTGTCGCGTCATCCAGCTTTCTCTTCCAAGGCACTGAAACTGGAGACTCCTTCCAAAAAAACCTTTACTTATCCTTCAATACCCAACATTATCAATTAATGTGGCATGTTTTCCTGACAAGTTACTGTGAATTAACATTTACGACAAAAATAAAAACGTGACTTGGAGTGAATGTCACTGCTCTGATAGCAAAATAGATCGGAAAGAAAGTATAACCCATGCTAACATCTACATCTTTACTGAATAATTAGCCAAAGACAGGATTACTCACCAATAAAAAGCACTCATGTTAGTGTTTTTGTTATATTATAATGTGTTATCATGAACAAGATGTATTAATCAAGAATTAACCAATTATTACAGAATTCCTGTCTGAGATCTCTGGCATTGTAAATATATTTGAGTCTTGACCTGGTGGAGCACTGGATGAGATCTTCTCAGGTACTGTAAATACAGAAGGTAACCCCATGGAATCGTGCCAGAAAAACGACGATACAGTAAAAATATTTCACCGATTAAATGAGTGCCGAACCTCGTGGATCATGACAGTGAGGGGAACCCCAAGGCCAACAAGTGTCGTCGGAACAGAAGAAAGAGCCATCGGGGGGACGACGACACTGTGCAAGCTTCTCAGAAATTGTTTCTTACTTTAAGTGAAAGATCTCTTTCACAAGTTTATGTTGAACTTCTGGCTTCACTCACGCACGAATTTCAGGGTTTTCAGAGTAGAACATTAAATAATCAATAAAAAACAAAGAACAAGCAACAGCAAGAACTGACAACTCATTTACAATGTTTATTCGTCAACATTCAAGGTTAAACACTGTAAAATCTTGTCAGTGACCCAGGGAGCGGCGCCGCGTCCAAACCGTAAGCTGTGCACGATGAAAACTGGGCGACGTGGCCGTTGGTTTCCTCCAGAAAGGAAAATAACAATGTACTCCGAGTCACATTTCTGACAAGCTGAGAACAACAATAATCTAAAATAAAAGTAAATCTGTCTTTAAGGACAGGTGTGGAACTCAACACGCGCTCATTCTCAAGTGCAAGTTTTCAGGAAACATCAAAAGACCTCATCGAGGAAAACGCACTCGTGTCCATTTATTTATTATTGTGCAAAAATTCAAAAACATTAATTTAAAACCAAGCCACAGCATCGACTCTCAAACTTCACATGTGCAAAATAACTTAAGAACTAGTGGAAGAAATGATGAACTCTGCACCTTAATTAAGAAATAAAATAAAAGCGTCTTCATCGGCACAAAATCAGCTGAAATCAATCCGATTCTCTTGCCTGTTATGTTCTCTACAGAAAGAAAAGAAAAAATCTTCACGATACCTCCGATACCGACCCCACTGACGCTCGGACCGAGTGGGAATTTCATCCAAAGCTTCATATATATAAAAAAAAACAAAAAGGAAAAAACAACGATATGACGGTGACGTATGAAATCTTAAGGCCATTCGAGAGACACCTGAATCAGAACCGCTAACAAAGATCCAGCGTTCGCATTGGACCCAGAAGGCACGTAGAGATTAGGGAAAGGCGTAAAACAAACACAAACAACACGGCTACGTCCATGAAACAGCACATGACCAAACAATTGTACGTTCGGAATAACAATAATAATATAACAGTCGCACGCCGTTTGGGAACACATCCGACGAGATTCTGGCAAAAACTCCTGAAAAGATTGTAATAAATAAAGACGACTTAACGAGATGGAAATGAAATCGGTGTGCTTTCAGGTAAACGTACAGGAAAATTTATTTCACAATTCGACCTCAGCCCTTAGTTTGAGCACATAATGACGCGAAAGACGACGAGTCACCGCCGCAGGGACGCCACGACGTGCCAATCGGACGCTTCATCACACACTGAAACACATGGCGGATCCCCCCGGCCGGTCGCGCCTGGGACCGGTCTGAATCGGACTGTGCTGTTGGGAGTTTTTGGACTGTGGAGTGTTGTGAGGAGTCGCTTGTCCATCAGGGAGAAGGGTGAAGGTCACGCATGAGCCAGGTCCATCTCTTCCAGGCCGTGCTTGCCCATGTGGTAACGTGCCAGATCTTTCCTGGTCACCAGACCCATGACCTTCAACACAAATACACAACACGGTGAGAACAACACACAAGTGCACATTCCGACACGGTCCGACAACAGGAGGGAGGGAAAGCGGGAACAGTGCAGACAGTCAGGATTGTTATCCGGTTCCAGCTACGGTTCCTCGGTGAGGAATTAAAAACAAGTACGTACATGATAACAGCTTAGAAACAGTCACTGCCTCGCCCGCCTCGCTCCGAGGCGAATCTGGTACGCTGACCTGCGACTGATCTTTACTTCATCCTATTAAACTGAAACGGCGGAGGAAGGGAAGTAGAAACAAGTCCATCCTCCCATCCGGTGTACCGCGGGAGGATCGTCTGTCTCCCAACACTTACTTCATGAAAATGATTTGTATTTCTAACGACCTCACCAGGTTGAGCTTGCGCTACGGCACCCAGCGCTTCCATGTGGAGTAATTAGTGGGAACATCTGGTGCACAGCTTAGAGACACGGTTCCGTTTTAAATAATTTGCATCAGTGGGAAAAATTAACACAAATTAATCTATAAAAAGCCTCGTATATGTAAAGCTTCGATTCAGAGCAAATGTTTATCCGTTTATGGAGTTTTTTTTTTATTCGCTTCGTGAAGGGCATTAAAAATAAACTATGAGCGGACGTAGAGTGAAAGGTACCTGCAACGGAGAAAATACGGCATATAGGGGACTGGATTTAACTTCATGTGTTCGTCATACTTCATATTCAAATAAATAAATAACTAGGCCACACGGGTCCAGACTCATTTCATAATACTCCACTATTGAGTGAGCAGAGCAAGTTTGAAAGCCTCAGCGCACAGAAAGTAAATGTAAACAAACCTAATATACAGTTTTACCTCTGTACCCTTGAAAAATAGGTCAAGGTCACTCACACACAAACTCCTCCTTGCCCTCATAGTAGTGATCCAGAATACCACGTCTGAAAGCCCCAGCTTCAGCTCGCGACAGGAAACTGTCCGGAAACTAAAGTGTGACGGACAGACGGACGTACGGAGATGGCTGGGGTTTGACCTTTCAAGGCCACTCAAGGTCAAAAGGTAATGAACTGAGTGGTTTGAAAGTCTACAGCTGGCTTCCTAATCGTGTTGCAGAGTCACAGCAGGTCTATCGACACTCGTTCCTAAATTACAAGCACTCGCTCTCCAAACCTCTGTGACCTTGCTCTGACCTTCACCCTTGACCCGACTACTACTACTTTTCTTTGGGCTTCTCCCCTCAGGGGTCGCCACAGCGAATCATCTGTTTCCATCCATCCCTGTCCTCCCCAACCTCTTGTCTCACACGGACTAACTTCATGTCCTCTCTCAGAGCATCCATGTACCTACTCTTTGGTTCCTCTGGGCCTCTTACCTTCACCTTTGACCCCGATATTCCAAAATCACATTGTCTTTGGGACTCATATTGGGGAGGGGAGGATTTTTGTACTTAGAAATAATACTTTAATTGAAGCGCCTTTTTATTTATATTTTTATAAGTAGTTATAAAGGAGATTGTATAATTATAAGGATTCATCATCAAAATTTTTTTTTTAATTTTAAAATTTACACCCCCCACCCCCCCCAAAAAAAAAATATTTACAGGAAAAACTCTGAAATGTTGACAGAAGTCAAATGTTGAAATTTTCATTCTCACTTCTTACCCTGTTATTTTCGTCAACCACAACCAAGTGCCGGAGTCCCAACGGCCGGAACAACTTGAACACACGAGGGAGGGATGTTTCCTAAAGGAAAATAAACAGCGAGCAGGATGTGATTTAAAACCGAGGTGACGACACCGACGGCAGTGAAAGCAGAACGAGAGCGCAAACCTCAGGGACGGTGTAGGGGGTGGGGTTCATAAACTCCGTCAGGTCCATCATGCACTCTCGCTCGTCCTGGGACACGTGGATGGACTGGATCGGGGGAAAACGGGGATATGCGTCCCTGAAGTCCTTCAGCTGGAGTCTGCGCTGGTTGAGTCGGGAACGCGCCCTCTCCACAAACATCTACACACACACACACACACACACACACACACACACACACACACACACACACAAGAGTTTCACAATATTCCAACCTCAGATACTCAGAATTTATTCAGAACCCTTTCACATGCGGTGCACTTGAGTTCTGATTTCCGATTGGTCGGAAACACTGCTTGATTCAGGTTCTCCTCAAAGAGGAGGGCGTGGCCCTGGACTGACCTTGTGTTTGAGCAGGACGATGAGCTGAGAGCGGAGGATGAGGCCGCAGAGCTTCCCAGACTGTACAAACAAACACAAAAACCCACATCACTCCAGGTCCAAACGGAACCATTCCAGCTGAACAAAACGCACAGACAAACCACCACAGTGTGTCCTCTCCACCCTACCCTGAGCATCCACAGGAAGTGATGCGTACCTCGTCGCCGGTTCCTGTCTGCACGATCACAGGGAAGCCGTTGTGATTGGTGGACGTGGAGCTGAGGACGTCCACGATGGTGCCCACCTTCTCCACTCTGTTAAAGCACGTGACCGGGGAGCTCATGACTTCTCTACGGGACAGAACACGAGGTGAGAACACATCATCAGTCCTGTTTACTGGATCTCTATGACAACAGCAGCAGCTAGTCGACTCTGATACAACACCAAGTATTCAACCATCAGAACTCCAGCC
Source organism: Euristhmus nudiceps (assembly GCA_030068295.1). Taxonomy (NCBI): domain Eukaryota; kingdom Metazoa; phylum Chordata; class Actinopteri; order Siluriformes; family Plotosidae; genus Euristhmus; species Euristhmus nudiceps. The sequence continues at coordinate 1,416,343 of JAQNCB010000005.1, read as the reverse complement.
AGAGATATGCTGCCGAAGCGTTTCTCTGAACCGGGCCACTGGCGTGTTCTGCATCACGAGGTTTACACAGCGGTGGGAGAATGCTTCATTGTACTAAATACTCAAAAGGAGGGAATTCTCAGGTGTCACTGTACACCGCCAAGGTCCAAAAACAACACCCAAGAATCTGGGAAAAATGCTCAAATGTCCGGGAATATTGGCCAGGTCCCCTGGAAAAACAGTCATGTGTCTGGAAATCAGACGACAGTATCCAGTCATCATGCCCACGATTCCAGGGAATAACTTCCAAGTGTCTGGAAATCCACAAAAGTGTTTGGGAACGTAGAAGCATTAGGGAACACTGAGGTTTTGAACGCCACAGCCTGGTCTGGGAACGCCACTGCCGGGTCAGGGAACGCCACTGCCGGGTCGGGGAACGCCACAGCCGGGTCTGGGAACGCCACAGCCTGGACTGGGAACGCCACAGCCTGGACTGGGAACGCCACTGCCGGGTCTGGGAACGCCGCCACTGCCGGGTCTGGGAACGCCGCCACTGCCGGGTCTAGGAACGCCGCCACTGCCCAGAATCGGCTGAGATAGGCTCCAGCCTTCCTGCAAGACAGGGATACAGGGCTTTACTTTAATTTCCTTGGCTTTTTAAGGCTTTACTTAAGCATCTTGGAGAAATGGGTTAAATCTTTAAAAAAAAAAAACAATCCCTGGGCAAAAATAAACAAATGGTGCATCCTACAATCACAGCATTATTTTATCCACTGTCTTTTTTTTTTAGCATTTGTATTTTATTTCTTTAGGATTTATTTGGGATCATCTATCTAATAACTTTAAACACACACAGATTTACCATATTAGCGTTAAGCACTTGCGTGTGTGTGTGTGTGTGTGTGTGTGTGTGTGTGTGTGTGTGTGTGTGTGCGCATGGTGTATCATGAACACAAATGAAACACTATTCTCCTGGAACTTTGGGACTTTATGAATGTTAAATGCTTTTACTTCTTGCATCAAGTCAGCAAGATTTAATTATATTTTACAGACACACACACACACACACACACACACACACACACACACACACACACACACACACACACAGGACCGTGCATGCTTCCTGGACTCCTGTGGTGAGTACATGTGTGTGTGTTTGTTTGTGAGTTTGGAGGTCAGGATGTCCATTAGAAGTTTAATGGTCTCAGAAGCCTTTACAGCCACTTTAACTCACTCTGCCCACAAAGCTTTCCCATTATACTGACAGAGAGAAAGCGAGACGGGGAATGTGTGAGTGTATGTGTGTAAGAGAAGGAGTCAAGTTTTTTGAAAGAAGGATGGCAGGGGGAAGATTTGGACCCGATCCCAAATGTTCAAGTTCATATCTGCTTACTGAGCTTGTTAGAAAGTCAGCATTAATTTAAGATAGAGTTCTTGATAGATTGTATGTTGTTTCCCTTCTAACCTCACCGCTATTAAATTCTTGCTTTTGATTAGTCAGAAGATGTTGATTAATTAGGCATTCTGGGACACATGCTGGGAGTCCTTATGTGGTTTGCCGTTTCAATTTTTTTTCTGACCTGATCATTTCCAGGCAATATCTTAAGAAAGACCTAGCCAATCCTCATCAAATGTTTCATAGGAAGAATCCTCACAGGAATATCCAGAAGCCTTTCATTTTTCATTTTCAAATTCAAAATTTCAATAAATCGGAATGATTAGCATTTCAAATTTCTGCTCAGCCCAACAGGTGACATGGTGGTGTAGTGGTTAGCATATCCACCTCATAACGAGAAGGTCCTGAGTGTGAGTTCTTGGCAAAAAAAAAGAAAAGAAAAGGAAAACCAGATTTATTATTAATGACAAAACTGAAACCCAAAAAAAAAGAGGCTCATGGACCACCACTCAGACTCATGCAGAACAAAAACACACAATTTAAATCAGGTAGGCCGAAAAATAAATTTTCATGGATAAAATCCTGAAATCAGAAGCTTGACAGAACCTGAAGTCATTATAAGAATCTAATTAAAGTATAGCTACATTTAAACTTAAAAAAAAAATGATCGAAAAAAGGATCAACCCCCCTGACTGACGTATATGTGTATATAATATCAATAAATACATATTCAACGCTATAAATGCTTATAATAACAATT
>JAQNCB010000005.1:1378113-1391496 GCA_030068295.1 Euristhmus nudiceps | reverse complement strand
ACTTGCTGACAGTGGGGCTTGAACCCCCAACCCTGGGATCAGCAATCCAGCACCTTACCATCAGGCCACCGCTGCCCCTATGTAAAGGCAAAAGTGAATAAATAAACTTAAAAAGTTTATTTAGACACTAAATTTGGAATGAAAGTATTTGATCACAACAACATCGGTTTTGTAGAATAACTTTAATATGTGATCGTTTGTTTCAGATTCTTCATCGGTTGCTGCCTCCTGCCATTCTGCCTCAAGTTCTTCAAAGACGCCCAGCACTCCTGCCCCAAGTGCCACCGTGTTCTGCATGTGGACAAGAAGAAATGTTGTGGCTAACGCTTACGCTCCAGCTGCAGAAAAAAACAAAACAAAACACAACACATCTACCACCATCATCTAGTTGATGTGATCATGTATAAACATGAGATTAGCTGATGGACTCTGTGGCACACTTTAGAAACCTAACGATGTATTGTTGTTATTATTATTGTTGTTGTTGATATTATTATGATGCTGATTTTGTAATATTCTACTTCAAATACATGACCTCAGTATTTTGAGGGACTTTTATTTTGCTTCCGACAGATGCAAATTAATACGTTTTGATTTGCACGATTGGCGTTTTTCTGGTCTAGAGGTTCCATGAGTCCATGTTTTTTTTTTTTGCTCTCATGACTGAACAGTTCACGAATAATGTCCATAGTGTCATCATTAGGAATCGTTGCAAACTACAATGTCATATCTTTTGCTATTTTCCAACCTATACTTTAACTGAAATGCCGATTAGCCAATCAGGTCATTAGTTCATTGTACACAATAAACGTATAAGTATTTAAAGCTTTAAGAAATAGAGATCATTTGGAATTATGCTTGAAATATCTGCTTTTATTCCCCCCCTCAGGTTTTTGTTGCAAACATGAGAGGATTTATTAACGCTGCTAACCGAAATAAGATAAGACAGGATTCTTAAAGGATTTTATTATTATTATTATTCACTGCTAACAACAGCCAGCCTGCTGACATTAAAACTATTTTTGTTGATCTTCACTGCTCATGCTTGCAAGCTCGCTAGCAAACCTGAGAAAATATTTCTGAGAGGATTTTTAAGTCATTTCCTTTCCTGAATATGCTAGCTAGCTAGCATACCTGAGCTAATCTGACTGGATTTGAGTGAAAGTTTTCATGTTTCGTGTTGATGAGCATCTAGTGCCAAGATAACCATTTAGCTCAAGTTTAAAGAAAGTAATTCTTCAGTGCGAATATACACCAACAGAAGCTCACCTGACAATATTTTGGGAAGTTTTTTAAAGTCATAAATTTTCATCACTGACCATACTTCTTATGTTAAAAAAATAATAATCATAATCGTTCTTCACTGCTAATGCTATCTATCCACCTCATATGCTAATCTGACAGTATTTCTGAAAGGGTTTATGAATAAAAAATATTTTATTATGCTTATTATTTTGAAGTAAATATTGTTATTCTTTTCTGCTCGATAACATGAATGTTAAACCCGATGGAGGTTTCCGGAAGGAATTTTTAAGTAAAATTCTGTTACGTTCTGATTCTTTACTGCGAATGCATGCTCGCTAGCTAACATGAGCTAACCTGACAGAACTTCACACAGTAATTTTAAGGCAAAATTAAAGGAGGCTTATTTTTATGAGAGAGTAACTCCATGTGTATTCTGAAATGCTGACTTCACTTCAAATATCTGACGTTTTTTTATATTTGGCATGGACTGTGGCGTGTAACGGTGAAGTTGTGGACTGGATTGAAATCATGGCGATCGATTTCAGAAGGATTAAGGTCCTTGGGTTGGAATGAGGGTTAGAATCACCTGAACAGATGAATCCGGTGTTTTATATGAAGGAAATAAATGTGTAGTAGATACAGTGAGTTTGAGGATTTCTCACAGAAAATGGGATGTGGATATTACTATGGGCCTTGGGCTCTGCGAGTGTTATATAAATGTTCTCAAATGTGTAAAATAATAGACTGTTTTTCGATTCCTTCCTGCATTACAAGGCCATGATGTTACAACGGTACCTGCACTATCCGGGTGCCTAAATTTGACAAATAACATAAATGCTAATAAATTACCCCCCCCATTGAATTAATAGAATACATCCATGGGGAAACACTGTGCTTTGTACATAATACAAATGAAATCAGAATTATTTTTCATGTATGTTTTTATTATAATGTAGAGCTGCTCCAATGATGTGAAAATCACTGTCATGCAGAATCTCTGCTTTATTAAAAAACATTTAATGAAATGGGGATTATTTATTGCAATAAATGAGTATTCATCAGACACTCACTAGGGGGGGACATTTCATTATAACGATGCCAAGTTATAATAATAATAATAATAATAATAATAATAATAATAATACATTTGAGCATGGCGGAGGTAACTTGCACTTAATTAGTATCACCTTCCTGATTCCTATTTTTTTCCCATGCACTGATTGGATGCTTCATTTCTTTGGATCATATTTAACAATAGTGAGACAGTATTTTTAATTAATTAACTAGGATCATTATTCCCCATCTTCAGTCACCACACCAGTTCAGGAAAATAAATGTGCGTAAATGGAACATCGCTGCATCATCAGTCCAGCTTTTGGTCGTGTATCAGAGAAACCCACCAAGCTTCAAAAACTTTGAAGCTTTTCAAAAGCATTGAAGCTTTCTATTTTAAAACTGTAATTTATTTTTTTATCATTCAAAAACAAACAAACAAACAAAACAACAACAACAACAACAACAAAAAACAGGTGTTATAACCACCATAACAAAGACGGCACATAAACCAAGTAAAGTGTGAATCTGGAATGACTGACAGTTCCATGAACCTTTTGATCTCTTATGCACAATACTAGAAGTGGTGTGTCAGGCTCTGCCGGTGGGATGCCCGAGGTGGTCGTTCCCTTCTCAGTGACATGGAAAAGTGTGCATCAATCAGTAGGTATGATGCCACAGAGAGTGTTGGTTGCTGATCATCAAAGGGCATGATGTACAGCACGTGCCACACCAGCAGGATGCCATGACAGAGAGAGAAACATGGATACTGGCCCCCCCGGTAGAACAACACCAAGTCGTCTATCCATGAACCCATGCTTCCTTCAACCCTGACTTTTCAGCTTGGGCTTGTCTTGATGTTATTCTCCGATTTACACCATTGGAATGTTTTTCAAACATTGGGGTGTACCCCGCCCTCGCCCAGAGTCGGCTGAAATGGGCTCCAGCCTCCCCGTGACCCTAAATAGTATTAAACGGTTCAGAAAATGAATGAATGAATGATCTATCTATCAGATATGGATCTGGCTGTTCATTGGTCTCTCTATTGTTACATCCACCTATTTATTTATCTGCCTTACTGTCTGTCAATATACATGTCTGTTCGTCAGTCATTGTGTTTAAACTTCTGTATGGTGTGTTCTGATCTATCCATCCATCTATCTATCTATCAATAAAAAAATGTAATCCAGTCATGAAAGCCATTATTTCCCACCTCCAATAATATTATGTTTAAACTATTCAGGTTATTTATTTATTTATTTTTGGTGAAAAGGTGTTTGTATTTTTTGGTTTATTAAGGTTATTTAAGGTTTATTGTGGTGCTGTGTGAAGGTTTCAGTCTTCAGCCGACAGGTTTGCTCAGAAGTTTATGACATGTTTATAACGTCATGGATGTGATTAAGGTTTGAATGTATTTCTACAGGTATCACATTTAAAGAACTACATTCACACGAAACGTGTTATTTATTTCTAAGCGCCATATAATGCATATATTTGCTTAATTATATATTTAATATGAATTGATATGCATCTGCTGTATGAGATGGAAGGAGTGAAAGGAAATCCAGTCTCAGGCTTGATGATCCTCACACCTCTCCCACTCTGCAGAAAACAGGTGCATCGAGGCAAGTTTTCAACAAGATAATGCTGAGGGATCTTTGAACAACAGTACAAAGTATATATCCAAAATGTTAATTTATATATCACACGAATCATTTTCATAAACAGAATAAAAACTGCATAAACGCTCTGTAAAATATAACTGGAATTTCACTGTGACGCGAAAACACTGTGTGTGATGATGAATCTCAAACAGCGCCGTGTTCCCTCCACCAGACGTTTCCCTAGGGCGTGAAGTCACAGCTTTCAAGCGCCAGCCTAGTGCACTACTGATAAAACGAAACGGTGTTGGGAATCCAGCCCGCGTGAGTGTTTAGATCCCCGTGCGGATGTGACATTTCAGAGAGGAGTGCGACCGCCATTTTGAGTTTTAGCTCTTGCTGCACATCAGGAACCAAACGCGAGTGTAAAGAGAGAGAGAGCGAGCGCGAGAGAAGGAAAGGGAGTTAGACAGAGCGCTGCTCTGGCCGTGACCGGACAAAAAAAAAAAAAAAAAAAAGAGTTTAATATTCTAGTTTATTGCGAAAAAGTGTGAAGTGTAAGTTGTAGTGAAACCGGTACGTTAGGTTTGTACTCGGTTTCTACGCGCTAACGTCTGAGAGAAGCGCGAGCGTCTTTGTGGCTTTAAACTTCTAAATGAGTGCGGATTTAAATTAACAATCCGGTTTGAATGGATTGCATTTTTCGCCGCTTCCCCCTAAAAGAGGGACAATCGGAGGAGCACACGGACTGGAAATACTGCGAGGGAAGTTAAACGCTTTCTCAAATTGCATGACTCGCTTAATACATTGATGTATTAGCATTTATGCTAGTTTACGCTAACTAGCATCAGCTAGCAAAAACAGGGTGTTTGTTTTCTCTGGAAGGTTTGTTGTCTTTTTTTTCTCGAATAATTTGGGCCTCCTTGGTTGTTGTTATTGTTTTGGAGGCGGATTTAGAGTTTAAACTCGCTCACTGTTGCCGCTCAGTTAATCCTCGATCAAAAGGCGCCGAGATTGGGCGAATAGCGAGCAAATACGTCCGCGTTTCTCTGCCCGCGCCCCCGCCGGCCTCCCTCCCTCATTCCCCTGCGCCGACCTCAGGAAAGGCCGAGGTCGCGTCAGTTCAGGCCCGGCCAGACCCGTGCAGCCCGGATCCACATTCGCGTTCTCCTCGGAGCCCTTTCGCGACGGAACCAAACTTGGACAAGGGCGAGGGAAACCAAGACGACGACGGCAGCAATCGTGAAATCGCCAACATGAACCATCACCACCACCATCAGACGCAGCAGCAGAAAGCCGGCGAGCAGCAGCTCAGTGAGCCCGAGGATATGGAGATGGAAGGTAGGGGAAACGGATTCTGATTCTTCCCATCGGTTATTCTGTAATGAATATAATCAACACCATTTCGAAGTTGTTGATATTGACGCAGGGATTTGGGTGCACGTTTGGACACGGGAGAGAAAATGACCTGAAACGCATTGTAAACATTACTTGCTAGCTAAGCTTGTTAGCTCTCAGGCTAGCGAGTGTGTTTTGACCTGATTAGCGTGCTGGTTGGAGTGATGTCGCAAACTGTGTTTCTCCCCCAGGCTTGGGGAGTGAAGGGTGTTTTTCCACGTTTTATTCCTTTGCACTTTCAAAACCAAAACTGATGCAGATTGTAAAACGAACCAGTTGCTCATTTGACGGGCAGGTTTGATGTATTAGCATAGCAGCACAGTATTACTCTAACGTGATGAATCCTGGATCATTTAGTGATGTATAAATTAATCTAGACACATGTATAGTGTATCGGAGTAGTAAAAATAACGTTATAACACGTCTATAACGTGGGAGCTTAAGTCATGTTTTTCTGTGCATAAAATTGATTTAAACACCGCATAAAGCTAGCTCTGGGTTTCGTCAACAAATGTGGTGCGGTGCGAAGCCCCCAAACGAACGCACTTCCAGACACACCGCCATTCAGAAGTCTTTAATTTCTGAGAGAAATGAATCAGCTCTTACATGAGCACGTGTTTATTTTCAGAAGTCTTCATTGTGCGACTTTGGTTTATTTCAGCAGGTCTGCAGGGAAATCTGAGTTTTCTTTTCAGTAAAGCAGATGTATAATTGAATGAATGAATGAAGGATAAAGTAAATCATGTTTTCACACTCAGCGGTGGAAGAACCTGTTCAGTGGTGTCTTATTTTATTTTTTCTCAATTCTTTCATAAATGATTATAATTATAGTTCTTGTGTCAGAGAGGGGGGGGGGGTTGATAAGAAAGCAGGCCAGTTAGCATGCTGTGTAGATTTCCAGCTTTAAGATGCGAGTTTGAGCAGAAAAATGTTCTTAAATCTCCGTTTATGATCAGCTGTCGGAGTTTCGCTTGCAGTTTTTTGGTGTAACTAGATTTTAAAATATATTTAAAAATACAACTAGATTTTATGTGCTCTGTCATGGCTTGGTTGGAGGGCTTCTATGTGTTTCTGCTTCCCCCCCCTCTCCCTTTTTCTTTTTTTTTTTTTTTTAAATAACTAAGCCGCATAACAAGCTGACGAGCAGAACAGGGGGAGTGTATCTGGCGTTTTCATTCCAAGATGGCGGACCGTACAGTCTCCCCACCGGTTCTCCGACAAATCCCACCCCGTATTTAACGATTGGCTGGTTCTCGTTGTGCTTTGCACTGTCATTGGTTGAAGGGACGACTGTCTCTTACAGTATCGTAGAGCAACCAATCATCGACCACGAGGCGGGGTTTGTTGAATACGGATGGGGAAAATAGCGGATTTTTTTTTCAATGATCAATTAAGCGACGCGAGGCCCGTCTGCTCCGGTACGTCTGATTGTTTATATGTTATTTGAAACAACGTGAAGACGAGGCGGTAACAAGTAACGAATTCTCTGTGTTGCGTGCAATGTTGTGTTCGGGTACTGCATGATAAAGTGACAGTTCAGAGCTGTGAGCGATGTGTAGGAGGCAGAAAATATATAACAGCAGTGATGTTGGCTTGATCTCGCGCGAGTCATGGCGGAGGTGGAGAGAGAGAGAGAGAGAGAGAGAGAGAGAGAGAGAGAGGGAGGGAGGGGAAGGGGGAGGAGGTGGAATGAGCGGATCAGCTCCCAAATGCATCACAGTCAGGATAATGTCACGCCGGTGTCTGTTTATAGACTGTTTATAATCTGTTCAGAAGCAGATTAACGGGAATGGTGTGTGTGGGTAATAGCTGATGATGCTAACGCTAATAATGAGGCTGCGGCAAGGCCATGGCACGCGCGTCACTAACTCAGCCAGAGCGCGTGCCGTTCCAGCGCCATTTTTAACGCGAATAGCTGTTCAAATCCACGGCTCTTGCGACTTCTCTTCACGCACCCGTCATGGTTGTGCAGGGGTCGTGAGCGGCGCTCGGAGTGCTCTGTGCTGCAGGGGGGCGTTCCTCCTCCCGCGTGTCCCGCTTCGAAGGCCTCCGTCATGCCATCCGTGTTATTTTTATCATTGAAAGTCCAAATGATATGGAACAAGTGCAGGAGGACGCACGTGTTCAGCATCAGTGAGAAGTCATCATGTGTGATGTTTGTTTACGCCTCAGAGATGTTGAGAATGCAAGAGTCATCCATGACTGAAGGGATCCACGATTAGTGGTTTATTTGCAGATGATGATAACTTGCAGCTCTGGGAAATCCTTGTATGGGATACATGAACAGTTCTGAGAAAGTTTGGAAACCCAAAACCTTTTTTTCTGGAGCAGTTTGCCATTATAAACTTATGATGTTTATATTGTCAATTTTTTCAGGTTTGTGAAGAAATCTCAAAAAGAAAACAAATCAGTAAGCAGCCAGTGAGATCGAAACGATGTAGGAAATTATATCAAGTGGGGAAAAAACCTGTGCAGTCGCGCAGTGATCCCCTGCATGCATCCAGAAGCGTGCACGAGGTGTAATCGGTCAGGGTTGATGATTTGTCACTGTAATATTTGGCGTTATTTTAAGATGTGAGTTTGAGGTGATGAATCCACGCTCTTCCTGTTTCAGCCTGATTCTCTCTGCAAGTTTGCTCGTCGTACGATCAGGTTATTGAAACAGAATTGCTGTGCTTTTATTTTTGGAGAGCTTTGTGGTTTCACACCTGACTCGAATTGTTTCCCTTTCTGTTCTGACTCTGTCTCAGCTGGGGACACGGATGATCCCCCAAGAATCCCTCAAAATCCGGTCATCAACGGGAATGTGGCGATGGCAGACGGACACAACAACACAGAGGAGGACATGGAGGACGGTCAGTGTGAATTTTCAGACTTTTATCGATGCTCTCGTGTCTGCGGTGGAATTAAAGAGTGCGCTCAAATGCCTGATGTTTCACGGCGATTATGGGGTCGATATTAAATTAGCACCGGTGCCCAACGAATGTGGGTGGGAATATGGTTTTTAAAAATAGCAACCGGGTGACTGTAAACGAGAACAACCCGGCTGTGTGCGTTCCCTTTTGACGTGAGGTCGAGTCGCTTTTATCAAATGGCCTCTGAAAAAAGGGAACGATGCGTCTTCACCATTCAGAAAAATGAATCGTGAAGTGATGCTGTTCCCAGTGAAACGCTGGTTTATGTTTAAGATTTGGGTTTTACTTGTATTTCTTTGTGATTCAGAAATAAAAAAGGGAATCTGGCCTGAAGGATTCTTGAAATTTTGTGGAAAATGAAACGGGACAGCCGACCACGGCGTCTCTCTCCACCCTGAAGGGTCGCTGAAAACAAGTGCCGTCACTGCGAGTGCTGAGATGATCGCGCCAACGCTGGAGTAGTTTCTCCATGTGAGCCTTATTGGAATTTATCGAGCACCAACACTGTGGCTCGGGTCACCACTTTTCCAAACTTTGAATATACAGTCGAACCTCGCTCGTTCGGACTAAGGGGGTGATGACTCCATACTGAATAGGGTACAAGTAAAATCACCTCAGTTCTGTAAAAGCACAGTAGTACTGAAAATTTAACACCCAAATAATAAATTTATATTGCACCTGTACAATAAATACATGTAATACATAATGCAGTCATTCATTTAACGTAGTGCTAGCGCTACTAGCACTGCCGCTAATGCTGACAGAATAAATTAAAAATAATAATTGAATTGGGTAGTCCGTACGACCCGAAATCCGGACGATCGGGGTCCGGTCCAGTGAGGTTCAACTCTATTTTTATTTTTTTGCGCGTTTTCTTCAGAGACCAGCAGAAACGTCGGTGTCTGTCGCAGCTCCGGATGCTCCCTTGCCGTCAGTTGGCGTTTATGATGGTTTGTTCATGCGTGGCGTGTAGGGAGGTGTTCGTATTTCTCTCGAAGCATCTCGCACTCCTGGTTTCCTCTCCAACATTCGATGTCAAAGTTGTGAAGGCATGCACATGCCCCCTCCATGATATGCGATGCTAGCTTTCGACGCTTTTGTGTAGTTCTGTGTTTTGAGTTGTAATTTTGTTCCAACTGAAAACAGATTTAACTTCTTTTTTTTTTTTTTTACACCGCTCTTCAGTGATTGGTAGAGAAGTCCTTTGTCGGGACAGCAGTTAAATGTCCAGAAGGGGGCGTGAGGTTCCTGTGTTTTTTCCCAAACCGTGACGTTTGACGTGATCACACTTCGTTTACACCCTGAAAGTGGAATAATGGAAGAATCTGTGTTTCTTTTCCGACTCAGGAAGTGTGCCATATCTGGGGGCGGGGCAACGATGTGCACCCCACGAGACTAAATATAACAAGTTGTAGCCGTCAGATGCTCCCTGGTGTGACATCTGTGTCGAGCATGAAAAACGCCGTTGTGGTGGATCCGGAAGGAAACAGTCACCAGGGAGCATCTGGAAAATAGGAAGTGATGTGGTGAACGTGCTCCCCCTTCTTGAAGGTGGGGGCATGGACAGGAAGCCCTGTAAATAATTATAACGTAACGTTAGCCTCTGGGAGTCCTCACTGCTGGATACCTGTGCTTTAGTGCTGTCCCACCGGGGGCCAGGCTCTGATTCCCTTTCAGTGACGCCGTCCATCACAGGGTCTTGTGACTTGCATGCGCACTGTGAAATCAGAAGGTGAAGAGACAGGGGGCGCTGGCATTCTGTGATGTCACAAAGATGTGCTCGTTACTCGGTGACTTTCCCCCGCGGAGCTTTTTAATGCGCCGTTTCTGTTGCACGATCAGCAATCGCCGTTAAAATACAAACGAGTTTCTTTCCGATGTTCATCACGGCTGCAATGGTGGTGGCGAGATGTAAAACGCCTCTCCCGGTTATCCTGGATACCGAGCTGTCTTCACTTCCAGAACCAGGTGTGTGTCTCCGACGATTTGTTTTTATCCTGACGACTCGGCAGGTCGGAGGAAGGCGCTCGTCGTGTTTGTTGTGAAGCCGGTGTCGTGTGTCTCAGACAGGACCGTGGTGCCGGGAGTCTGACTCTGAAGACGCGTCGATGGTTTGTGCTGTTCTTGTAACACTTTCCCCGAATTCCACAGATACGAGCTGGCGTTCCGAGGCCACCTTCCGCTTCGTGGTGGAGCGCTTCAGCCGGCTCAGCGAGTCGGTGCTCAGCCCGTCGTGTTTCGTGAGGAACCTGCCGTGGAAGATCATGGTCATGCCTCGGTTCTATCCAGACAGACCTCACCAGAAGAGCGTCGGCTTCTTCCTGCAGTGCAATGCCGAGTCCGACTCCACGTAAGTCCTCAGCGGCTCGTCCTTCTCATTCGTATCTCGCACACGCAGCCGCTTTTATTTCGGTTTTGTTCTGCTGACACTTGGTCCACTTATTTTTGGGTGTAAATGCAGCTCCTCTCCCGGATTGCAGCCCGGTCACTGATTTATGTGACTGGAGCTGGAAGGAATCACGTTTCAAATAGTTTTCTGTGCAGGTGCGACCCGGACTTTGGGAGTAGACTACCCTGTTCCGTGTTGTGTTCTTTCGCTTCATCCGTCTCCGTCAGGAATGTGTCTGCCTTCAAAACAAACCCATCAAATTTGAATTCGGTGTTTCGGCTCCCGTGGAAGAATTTCAGTGTTAAAAGGATATAATAACATTGTTTTGGTTGTTTTTTGTGTTTTTGCCACTGATGAAGTGGATTTACGTCCTGTCACACCACATCCTGAAACATTTTTCCCCTGTTGCCGCTGGGATCGATTGAGCTTTCATGTTGCACTCAGCTAATGGGGGCGCGAACCTGAATAAGGAGCCAGTCAGTTATATCAGAGTATGGACGGTGACAACATTGAGGTTAAGATGGGCTGTTTGATTTTAGCTTTCAATTATTATAATAACAAAGAACAATGTCAGCTGATAAATATTTTTATCGACAGTTACGATGTGCTGAAAGTAGTGTGGTCATCATTCAACTTGTCTCATGGCAACATTCGGATAATTACGTTATCCCATTGCAGTGATGCAATACCAAGAATTATTTGATAGCTCTCCTCGAATTGGAATGTCTGCTCAATTCATGAGAAATGGTCTCGGAGTGCAGATGTTCACCAAGGTTGCTCAATCTGCAATCCTTTCTCTCCAGGTTTGACTGGTAGATGATGTAGATTCGAATGATAGAGCCCCCTTGTGGACTGTTCAACAAATATGTTGAGCTCTGTATTTTTTATTTTTTTCCTCCCAGCACGTTGTGGGTGATTTCTGCCTCCTTGCCCTGTTGCGCAATCCTTTTTTTGAAAAAAGAAAAATATTCAGAACCCTACTGCATCTGGATCAAGCTCAAAATTTGATCTGCTCTTTGTTGCCCCAAGACCCACATCGGTGTGGATTTCATGGAAATCCATCCATTAGTCTTTAGGTTTCCAGAGACACACCACTCACCGACCAGCACTCCCAGCCAGTCTCCTGGCCTCCCGTCCTGTTGAGGGTAGTAATATCCCGAGATGGTGAACCAATCGGATTGTACCGTTCTTGTGTTGATGAAAGTATTGCTGCGGTGGTCTGGTGATGTCCGTCTGTGTGAGGCGCTTTATTGTTGCTGGCTCTGTACACTGATGCGCGTCTTGCTTCCCTGGATTCCTCGCCTCTGTAACGTTTGGCGTCCGTTTCTCTTTCTCAGGTCATGGTCATGTCACGCGCAGGCCATGCTGAAAATCATCAACTACAAGGACGACGAGAAGTCGTTCAGTCGGCGCATCAGCCACTTGTTCTTCCACAAAGAAAACGACTGGGGTTTCTCCAACTTCATGTCATGGAGCGTAAGTACGACTGATGATGATGATGATGATTTTTTTTTTTTATCTGCTTTTCCTCTCTCGATGTTGATGATTGGGTGCTTTTTAGGACGTCACCGACCCAGAGAGAGGCTTCATAGAGGAGGACAAGGTCACGTTTGAGGTTTCTGTCCAGGCTGATGCTCCTCATGGTGTCGCGTGAGTGGAGCCGCCTGATGTTCTGTGGCTTTTTATTTCTTTATTTATTTTTATTCATCGTAAAATGATGGTGGTGTCAATCGTTTGTAGGTGGGACTCCAAGAAGCATACAGGATATGTCGGTTTAAAGAACCAAGGAGCCACGTGCTACATGAACAGTCTGCTGCAAACACTTTTCTTCACCAACCAGCTCCGGCGGGTAAGAGATGCATCATCCGTTACAAAAAAGCACCGGTGCTCGCAAAGTCAGGAGCGATTTTGGGGTCCAAGCAGGATTAATTTATATTTTGAGCTGGAGAGGAAGTCCAGACGCCGTCGAGACCCTGACACTGGTTGCTGTTTCAGCACGAACAATGGCTTCGTTGACGGGAGAAAGTCTCACTTCCTGTTTGCAAGTTTACGCATGTACTCGGAGCCAATTCGTTAACCTTTAAATTAATTACTAAATTCTAAGGACTGACCACTTCCTGTTTGACGAGTACAGGCCAATCACCTTCTGTGCCTGTCTTTGGTTCAGGTTGGCGTCACAGTGCGGTGCTCCATATTCGATTGTGATTGGATAAAATTTATTGGAAAAGAAGTGCAGACTTTATTTACAAAACAAAAAAAAAATCAGACATGAACACCGCTGTGATGTCTCTTCACTCCGAGCATAATGTTGGAGAAAATCTTTCCTTACTAAAGTAGGAAAAAATTAAGGGGGGTGTGTTTGCACAATTTGTGCTGTTGGAGTTGGCATCCTGTTGCTGCAATGCGCTGCTTCTCAATTATTTTATATGATACCCCCCAAGGTAGAAGAAAACGTTTCACATCCCCCCACCGCCCCGCATGCGCACGTGACTATAAATAGTATGATTTGTCTTTATAATTATTAATACAGCTCTGCATAACAGTGTATCTTTATTCACATTAAAAACAAAAAATATGGTTCAACTTACAGCAAAGAAAAACTTTAGCATTCTTTTTTTAATCTTTAACAGAAAATATTTAAAGTGCACCAATTTGCCTGAAATAAAAAATGTACATCTTTATTTAAACTGGAAACATTTTTTGAGAACTTATTGCACCATTTGATAGTGAAAAATAAAAATCCTCTCTCTGCCTTTCTCTTCATTCCTGTTAGAAATGTTTC